>JBBPDI010000009.1:16105520-16120133 GCA_037974545.1 Cucumis variabilis | reverse complement strand
GAGTTCTTTCCTAAACAAACAACAATCATTCCTACATGCATGAATCTTCTCGTACTTCATTCCAAGAGTACACAAATATTTTTTTTGCTTCATAGGTAGAAGTAGGGATTTCATTAGGAGTAGGTAATATGTCACAAATTAATCTTAACAACTCAGTGAAACTCTTATCGGTTCATCCAAATTTAGCTTTCAAATTATATAACTTTATCAATATAGATATTTAAGGGATAAAAGCCTTATGACAGTAGAAGATTTTACAGGACAATTCCTCAAATTAATTCGGAAATCTTAAAATACTAGTATATTGGTAAAATTTTAGAATCAAAATTCTAAATATAAATATAAGCTTGGTTTTAATTTATAAGATACGAAAACTTACTTTTGATGACGTCTTTGAATCTACAATTCAATCTTCAAATTGGGACACCACTCGTCGGAGACCTTCCTATCCTCTGGGATGAGATTGGTTTGTGAGAACCAATTGGGATGGGAAAAAATTGAGATGTTTGAGAGATTTTTTTTTCAGAGAGAAAAAAAACTTTACTCTTTTTTTTCTTGATTAATTGGTTAAAGAAAACTATTTTCTTTCATAACAAACTCAGGATTAAGATTAAGTTATCTAGGTCATCCTAGTGAAATAGAAACCTAACTAGTTAACAAAGTTATATCTAGTGGTTACTATTTTGCGGTTCGGTCTTATGCAAACTCATTGCATAGGATACCCTCACTCGTATGTCAATTGCACGAATGCATTGGATCATTGTGTTTGTATCAAATATAAAGTGAGCCGTATCCATAGTGTTACCGGGATAAGGTATCCAGCCTTATCCCTATACTATAGATCCTTTAAGCTGATCTCGAACATTGATCCTTGTATGTCTCTACATACTAAGTTACATCTAGTGGTTACTATTTTGCGATCCGATCTTATGCAAACTCATTGCATAGGATACCCTCACTCGCATGTCAACTGCACGAATGCGTTTGATCATTGTATTTGTATCAAATACAAAGTGAGCCGTATCCATAGTGTTACCAAGATAAGATATCCAGCCTTATCCTTATACTATAGATCCTTTAAGCTGATATCGAACATTGATCCTTATATGTCTCTACATATTGTTCAAGACTCATTAAACAGCTTAGGATGCTAGTTTATTGGATTTAGGTTATTAAGACAAAACTAATATTATAATCAATAACAATTATTACAATAATAATACTTTATTAATAACGGTCAATGAATTATATTTAAAATCTACGAGTTTTAGGACATAAATCCCAATAGATATTTTGATAAAATTTTTACAATTAGGATATAATGGTTTCTTGGCATCATCTAGTAGTTTCTCAAAATTTTCTGACTTATCATCAAAATAATTGTGTGCAACCTCAAACATTCCAACTGTGTCATCAATATCATTCTCATTACTAAAGATATTTTCTTTGTTTCTCTTAATTGGTAGTGATTCACCATGAAAAATCCATACTTGATAACTCTGATCGATGCCGTTAAAAAATAAGTGATCTCTAATTGTATTCACATCTAAAGTCTTTGCATTTACGCACTTTAAACAAGGACAAGTCATGACGTTCAACATCTTTGAATGTTTCAACCCATTTTTAATAAACATCTCAATCCCAAAGGCATAATCAGTTGAAATTCTATTCTTTTTCATCCACAACTTATCCATATTATATAAGATGCAACTTAATCTACAAAAGAAAAAAGAACAAAAAAAACAACACAATTAAGTAATCTTAAACTTGTGAACTTAACTATAATCTACAATTTAACTATAATCTACAATAATACTTAAAAATTATAATTAAAACCAACAAGTTCTATATACACTCAAATAACTACAAAACTCGTAGTTGCATCAATCAAGTAACAATCAAATATCAAATTAAAACCATCTACAAAGACCAAACACAAACTTCTAACCATCATTGCAACATATAATTCCAAATGAAGGAAGTGAAACAAGAGTATAATCAACATATCCAAATATATAAAAGAGTACAATCATAGTCTCACAGATTTTGAAAAAAGGTCTTAGAGTTGTAACCTTTGTCAAATAAATTTCCAAACTTGAAATAAACAAAGATTACTACTGCATGAACTAAAGTATAAGAATTAATAAGAACTTTCTAAGATTAAAGAAATAGAAATAAGAACTAAATTTCGAATCTCTCACTTATGGTGATGTGAAAGTGGAGAGATTGATAATTAAAAATTTTGTTCTATACTAAATTACAGGAAGAGTTAAGAGCCAATTTGAAAGAGTAATGAATTTTTTCCTTTAATTTTGAAGTGTTATTTCATTAGTTTGAAGTTGCCTTTACTCTAACAAAAATTTCTATCAAACTCAGAAACTTATAAGAGAAAATTCAATGTCAAATTCAGACAACAAAAACTTCAACACAACAAAACTTTTTTTCTTCTTTGGATGGTAAGAACTTGAAATGAAATTGTCACTCCAAAAGAATATCAAAATTCTACCAAATGGTCCGTGTAGATTGTATATAAATGAAGAACTAATTTTAATGAATCAATTAGTAGGAGGCTTAAGAATCCATCTCAACTGCCAAATCCAAGAGTACATGACTCCAAGTGAAGAATATGTAGAAATCAACATCAGTGGTACAAAAGAAAACTTACCGACTAGAATAAAAGGATGCAAAAACTGAGCCCAAATTTCAAATTCAATAAAAAATTGAGGTTAAAATTGTTTTTAGAAATTGAAAATTGTAGTCTCTGTATATATATTTTTAATTTTATTTCAAGTTCATGAATTGAAACAGTAATACAAGAAATAATACCACACTTTTATTTCTAAAAAATTACCCAAACAAAAAATTAGATCAAAGTTGAAGAAATTATCCTAAACTAGTCGGCTAGGCATGCAACGGTGGCAACGTCTAGGCACGGTGGTTGCAACAATGGTGGATTCGAAGATGATTGGGCACGAAGGATTTATGCTACGGAAGCACGAAGATGATTGGGCACGGTGGTGGATTCGAAGACGCGATTAAGCACAACGGTGGGAAGGATTGACGACAACTGACTTGGGTAGGAGGGGTTTCTTACGGCCGAAGCACGAGGGTGACTAACTTGAACAATTAGTTCCGAGCACGACGGCAACTAGAAAGGATTAACGGCTGCTATATTAAAAAGAGAAGAGAAGGGAAGAAGACTAGGTCACATAATGGGAAGAGAAGAGAAGGAAATCGAAGAAGATTGAATAGAAGAAAAGAAAAATTGGTAGAAAAAAGAGTAAAGTAAGAAAGTAAGGGAAATTTAGTTTTTAGAACAAAAAAAAAGTAAAAAGAAATTAAAAATTGGGAGGTCATTAATGTCGGTTTGTACAAATAAAAAAAATTAAAAAAGAAATTTAAAATGGAGAGGGTCATTAATGTCAGTTTTTACAAAATAAAAAAAATTAAAAATGGACGGACCATTAATGTCGGTTTAAAAACGACATTAAACCCATATGTTCGAAGAATAGCGAGTCAACTTTTATGCTGGTCCCTGATTCGAGTTAGTGAGAAGATAACGAAGATTAAAAAATCTTCAATTATAAGTTTTCCTAAAACCCTAATTTTCTAGGATAGTTAAAGCATGTTAACATCTAAAATATTTAAATGCTTTTTGAGTAAATTTATTTTTGTTTTCCATTGTGCATGTTATGCTTTCCATCACACTTCTTTACAAATCTAAGATTTATGCCATTATCAATATATCCTTTTAGCATTTATTTATATATCCTAAAAATTGTTCACTTTGTTATATATTGCTAAAATTTAACTCTTAAAAACTATTACAATGCTATTATATATCACTATCAGTAACATATAGAATGTTCTTAAAAGGTGAGGTTTTAGTAACGTTCATGCACTAGTAAAAGTGTGGTTTTAGTAATATGCATATGCCTAAATAAAAATGATGTTTTAATGGGCGCATGAAAATTATTGTGTTAGTAAAACTATCAACTTCACAACTTCTACAATGAATACAACAATACGTCGTTGCTAATATGTTTAGTGTTTGACTCTTAGCAACACATTTTTTGTGCCAATAAAAGTGGTATTTCTTACTGTGATATTTATTCAATTAAAACAGTAAATTTAATTTTCTATATTACTAAATTGTAGTTATTCAATATTAGTTTATCCAACATCATAACTAAGTTAAAATAAAAAAATTACCAAACAATTTTTTCAATGTTTTAAATCACATTTTAAAAATTTACAATTGCTAACCGCTGTCATAAAAGGTACCCTGGGAATAAAAACTGAAAGGCACAAAGACCCAAACAACTAGTCAAATTGGAGAAATTGGATCCCATCAAAGTATCAATCAATCATTTCAATCTTAGAGGAATCTTATGAGTGGGTTTGTAAGCCATTTCTTTGTTTCCTATTTTTTCTTTTTTACTTTTAAATTTTCAGATTTCTTGTTCAAGTTATTTATTTATTTTCAACACTTGAATTGCCTTCATTTTTTCTTAAAATTTTATAAAAAATAATATACAAGTAAGCTATTATTTGTCCAAATTTTTATAAACAAAATTAACCTATTTAATCAATACATTGCAATTATCTTTTTTATTTTTTGGAATGTTTAAACTATCAAAAGAAGAGATTAAGGTGTTGATTAGGTGTGTCTCACATCAAGTTAAAAGCCAATTTTGACGATTATATTAACTAGGAGTGAATGAATTGGGTTGAGAGATATTCTCAACCCAACCCAACCCATATTTTTGGATCGATTAGGTAGGTAACTCGAATAACAAAAATTAATTTTTCAATCTAATTCGTAAAATATGAGTTGGGTTCGGTTATCGAGTTGTATTTTTTTTTCATTTCCAACCTAACTATCGTTTATTTTTCTAAATGATTGTTTACCCTCTTACGTGATCGTTTAGCTTTCTAGCTTTAAACAATCGTTTACCCTCTTACGTGATTGTTTACCCTCTTACATAATCGGCTAATTTTCAATACGATTGTTTAACTTCCTACACGATCATTTAACAAAATACTCATAACTTTACTTTTATTAAATAAATAATAAAAAATATATATATTATTAATTTGGGTTGAGTTGAGATGGGTTGAACCAAAATTTTCAACCCTCAACCCAAGACCCATCCCAACTCGAAGAAAAACAAAAATTTTCAAAGAAGATTTAGAGAAAAGACCTAAATCTATTAAGAAATTTTATAAATGTCCTAAATTATGATTTATTTTATTGATTAGGTTTTCGTAAATTTTTAAGACATTTATAACCTTATAATCATTATTAATTAAATATAATTTTTGAAATTAAATTTGAATGATTTCTTTATTTATATTATACTAAATTAATTATATAAATGACAACTTTCTTATTTGACAAATTTATTATCGAAATTATTTATAAGTATTTTATTAATTCAATATAAAATAAAATCTTTTTTAATATTGAATTATTTGATGATTAAAAATAACTTTATATCATAATATTGAACATTCTGAGATAAAAATTCTAGCACCGGCAAAGATTTCGTCTTCTTCATAATTTAATTTCGATTGTTTCTTTCATCAATTTCGTTGTTATCAATGTCGTTCTTCAATTTGGTTCTTTAGTTTATTTCAAAATTTCGTTTTATGTAACTTTCAGTTAGTTGTCTTCCCCAATTACTTTCTTTTTCTTCAAATTTCAATCAATTACTTTCATTTTCCTTTTATTCAAATTTCGTACTTTACCAAAATTTTGCTTACACATATATACCACTTCATATATACAATATGACATATGTATTTTTTTCTTCTTTCACTTCGTAGCATATATTTTTTTCTTCACTAATTTGTTCTTTCTTTTTCAGTTTCGTAGCATATATTCCGATCATATCCCTCCTATTTTGTTTAATTTTTTATTGTTCAATTTATCTTCCTGTCATGTTCAACATATAATTTTTATTAAATGTCCCGTCGTTCGTATATACTATGGTATACCACTTAATAATAAATTTTTGTTATGTGATTTGTAATATATATATTACTGCATATATTCAATAATGCATATACATATTCATTTTCATGTTCTGTGATTTTTCTTACGGCGTATATATACCAATATATACACAGATTATATATTCATTCACTATTTTTTTTTATATTTCTTACACATGCTACTGAACAATTCATTTATGTTTTGTGATTAGTTACATATATACCACTGCATATATTCAATAATACATACACATATAGTTTTTTTTTTATGTTCTGTGCTTTTTTCTTACTGCATTTAACATGGATTATGTATCTCATCAATATTCTTTTTAATTCTTACATATATACTGCTGCATAATACATATATCTTGTGTGATTTGTCACATATATATACTACTTCATATATTCAATAATACATAAACAATGTTATATATCTTCGATATACTCAATATATCATAGTGTTTTTCAGATACAAAATATAAATTCTTACCGACCTTAAATGAACAATATATACTATAATATACCCGTAATCATTATTGTTTCAAACATAACTTATTATTTATTACATATAAAATGAATATTTGAAATAAAATACATAAACCAGTTTAACAAATTGATAGAATTACCTTTCATTCATAAAATATACAATGTATTGTTCTATATATATTATTCATAGACCAATTTAACATTCAACCATTTTTTTTCCATACAATTCCTTAAATCTTCAATTCTTTAATTAAAGTCTCTACATTGCAAACATATTCAATTTTTCTCAATATTACATATACTAGAGAACAAATAATATTTTAATGGCATATATTACATATACTCATCATAATTCTTTCTCATTCATGTTCTTGTAAACATAAACAGCTTTCATACATAATAAATATTATTTCAAACATAATGTATTATTTACTACGTAAGATATAAATATTTAAATAAAATACATAAACAAGTTGATATAAGAACCTTTCATTAATAAAATATACACCATATTATTCAACATATACTATAATTACGTAAAATATATGAAAAATAATGCAAAATGAAAGAAAGAATGGATGGAGAGAGATTGGAAAGTAAAAGAGAAATCGGAAGGGAAATTTTTTTGAACAAAATCATAAAAATAAAACTAATTAAGGGATAATTTTCATTATTAATATTACTATAATAAAATTTAATCACTTACTATATATACGTAGGATATTTAATAAATGTAAATCTTAAACATGGTCTACTTTTTTTTAATATATTATTAATAATAAAGATGGATAAATTAGTCAGATTATTAACATTTAAATTAATAATGTAAGATCTTTTATATCTTTTTAAGAGATTTCAAGCTCTGCTAGACGATAAATATGCCAATAGTGTCATAAGAGGCTGCACCCATCGTCTCAGTAGCCAACCTAATTAAAATTATTATATAAAAAGAAAAGAGAAGAAAAGAAATAAGAAAAATCCAAAAGAAAAAAAAAGATGACCCTTTGCAAATGGAAAGTCAGTGAAAAGATTAGAAGAAACAAAAAGGAGTGAAAGTTTTTCAAAGTTGGAAGAGAAGTGAGTGAGTGAATGAATGATGAGCAAATAGTGATGTGCCAAAAAGCAAAAAAGAAAGGGAAAACAACCATTGTCTGTCTTATCATTAGCAATAATTCCCTATCAAATGAAACTTTATCCTTCATCTGAGTCATGCATTTTTATTCTTGTGATGTCATTACTACTTGCTCATTAGTCTATTCTAATAAAGTAAAATTCAATAGGACCTATATACTAGGATTGGACGTTATTTTAAATGTTTGATCAAGTCAATAAAACTTATAATCAAGATATGTTAGTTTTGAAACTACCAAGTTTCATTGTAATTGTACAAGCATCAGATTTTAGACTCGTCCTAAATTATTTAAGAAAGAGGAAAACAAACCACTTAAGTCGAGAATTGAAGACTCAACCTGCATAATTGGTAAAAGCTTACTAAAGAGGACAAGTTTTCAAGACCCGTTTTAGATGGTTAAAAAGAATTAGGTTAAGCACTAAAGACATGACTTGCGCAGCCCGATGATTGCCACCCTACTGTCAATTGAAAAAATGAAGGTCAAGTGTTTCGAGTGTCAAACACTTGACCTCGGTTCGTCTAGATATTTTAGAACAATATTTCGAGTTCCAACACCTGTAGGCAGCAACACATCTACCACAACCTGTTATCAAATCAATCAAATAGGTTGAATCTTTAAGATTCATCAATTAATTTTTTGTAATTAAACCACCACTGGCAACCTTTTTCTTCACATTCGGTTAAGAAAATACTCTTTTCTCTTCGGAATCTCTCCTTCCTCACCGTCTTCACTAAGTACTTACTATTGCCTTAACTTCTCTCTACTCATTGTTCTCACTTACTCTCCCAAATCCCTATTCCTTTCAAAATAATCAACTTTCATTCTTCTTCTTCCAACAAATCTTCAATTTGATTGCATTTTTGTTAAAAAGTTTACGCTTCTTTGTTAAATTCATATTTTATAAATTAATTATAAATTTGGAAAATTTTAAAAAGTAATAAATTTTTTATAAAATATCTACAACTTATAGCAAATTCTATCATCATAGTCATTAATATACTATAGTAATGAAAGATTATCAGTGATAGAATCCAAAATTTTACTCTAACTTGTTAATATTTTAATATATTTTATTATTTTTAAAAATACCTCTACAAATTTTGATTATATTCTCATACTACTGTATCTTGTGATTTTGTTGCTGTTAGGAGAAAACGAAAGAAAAAAGAGATATATTTTCATCTAACTAAATCTTATTTTTCTTAAAAAATAGTAGAAGAGATAATAGATCGTATTCTCATAATATTCTCTTATATATATATATATATATATATATATATATATAGTGGATTGAAAGAAAAAAGAGAGGAAAAAGGCCACTTTGAAGAGAAAACTAGAATCCTTCCATTTGTAAGTTTCTTTTCCTAATCTACTAAATCTACCATGTTTTCCTATATTTATTTCCTCTATCAACCGTATTAATATCATGATTCTAGAAGTTATTTTAATTTTTTATAGTTCTGATAAATATTATACTAGATCTATCACATTACTACTAGATATATCATGTTTTTTAATATTTATTATTATATTTGTGCTAATTCAGTACAACAAATTTGATATTTCTTCACACACGTAAATTTTGATTTTTTTATGGTCATGACAAATAATCATTAAGAAAAATATTTTTCTTGATACAATATTTATCTTGACAGTTATGTACGTCAAGAAAAGTCCCCTTATTTTGTTGAAGAAATACGAAAAAACGTAAAATAAAATATGGATTCTTGATTTCCTTGATAGCAAAGTTCTCTTACTTTGGTTAATGGTCCACAAACATCAAGAAAACTATTTCTCGATAAACAATAAACATCAAAGATAATATATTAGTTGACTGACAATATCCATCAAATTAGTTAAGTTTTTTTGATGGACCTCGTCCATCAAGGGATGAATTTTCTTGATTTGCAATGACCATCATCGAAAAAAAATTAATATATTTATTTTGGATTTCTTGATTAGTTTAGAATTTTTTTGATAGGTCTAGGGTTTCTTGATGGACAAAGACAAATCAAAGATCATGAGCAAAATACATCAAGAAAAATGATATATTGATGGGTATTGCCCATTAAGATTTTTATTTTTTTATTTTTATAATTTTGGATTTAAGATAAGATCATAAACAAGACTCATCAAGAAAAAACTATTTTTCACGAAGCACGAAATTTGATCCCTTGTTAACAGGTTTAGAAAACACCATATTCATCAATAATATTCTTAAATCTTTACTATTTTTTTTCAATTATTACTTTCTATTTATTAATAATACAATATTACTTTTTTAAAAGTTAACTGTTGTAATTATAAATAGATTGAAATAAGTGACTTTATCAAAATTAAAATAATTATTGTGTTCAATTTTAATAAGTTGAATTAGAAATTTGTAATTCAGGATTTTTTAAATGGGTAGAAGCTGGCCAACATGAGCTTAACTTAACTAGCACCTGTATCTACATGTAGAGAAGAGGTTTCGAGTTCAAATCTCCATTCCTGCATTAAAAATTTCTAGAAGTTGTTTATAAATTTGGATTTAAACATTACAATTCTTAGTACAAGAATCATTGAGAAGGAAATCAAGATCATGAAGATGCCAATTAGCACAAAGAATATCTTTTTTACGAGCTTTGCACATCAAAGAATGTCAAATTTGTAGTAGTGATTTTATGATTTTAGGAATTATTTTTCTTTATATTTTAATGCTATGATATTTGTATTTTGTCATGTTAAATTTATTATTTGATGTTTACTGTTATTTGTTAATGCAAAATGTTTGATATTTTATTTTAATTAAAAATCTAACCATTTGAGTAAGTTATTCTTTGTTTTTTCTATTAGATTTTTGGTTATTTTTCATAAATATAACAAACAGTGAAAATATTACGGCTCGTATAACAAAATGGAAAAGTTTATTAAGTTGTCCATTCTTTTAAAATATTCAAGATTTTTCATTCATTTTTTATCGTCTTTATTCTCTTCTTCTGCCATTTTTTTTCTTTCAAACTTTTATTTGGTTCAAGATTGTGTATCACATATAAAAGATCTTTTTTTTAAACTATTAGGTTGTTCAAGATCGCCTGCCAAATATAAAGGATCTTAAATAAAAAACATCGTTTAGATTTGGCTCTCAAATCTAAATGATCTTATAAAAAAAATAGCCTAATCTAAAGGATAGTGTATCGAATAATCTTTAAAAAATCGTTTAGATTTTGGATAGCCAAATTTAAATGATCAAATCTAAACGATCGTGTACCAAGTATAAATGATCTTATACCAAATCTAAACGATCGTGTACAAAAAAATCTTAAAAAAAATAATTGAGATTTGGCTAACCAAATTTAAACGATCAAATATAAACGATCGTGTACTGAATATAAATAACCCTGTACCAAATATAAACGATCATGTACCAAAAAATATTGAAAAAACATTGAGATTTGACTACCAAAATTTAAAAGATTAAATCCAAATGATCTGTACCAAAGAATCTTGAAAAAAAATCGTTTACATTTTGATAGCCAAATCTAAACGATCGTGTAGAAGAGAATAACCAAATCTAATTCGCTCATTTTTCAAATATATTATGCACGCTGGATGCCAATTAATTACAAAATATTTTTTATAATATTTCATTATTGAAAAAATCAATATTATTGTATAAAATTTACTATATACTTGAAGTCTTACTTTATATATATATAAAACCAACATGTAACTGAAATAAGAAAATTAAAATGGGATTACAAATATTTATGAGGTAGAAAACCAACCATCTTTTGCATGTATTCTGCTTTTAATAAATCTTTTCTTAATAAATATTAGCTTTTATTTTTAATGTAAATAAAAATTTTATTTTACTGTTTTTTTTGGTAATATTAGATTCAATAGTAATAATGGATGTTTTATGATTTTTATAATATTAGATAAATAATTAATAATGTATACTGTCGGTCCTATTTTTATATATATAGAAAACAAGAGACGAAGTTGTGGCATTTTCGTTGTTTACAAATGATCATATGTATGATTGTGTTGATGGAGTTGATTATGACCAATTCCCACATGGAAGTTTTAGCATAAGTGTGATAAGTAGAATTGTGTTTGAACGATTCACCAAAATTCTGGAGTCATCCAATTGGTGCAGATATGAGTTCAAGCCAATCAAAGATGATATATAGATAACATAATATAAAAACCATCAAGATCAGTAATGTTTATGTCATTCACTACTGCTTACGAACATGTAATGGACACTATGTTTTTAATGATAATGTCACTCCCGAATATAGTGCATTTTTATGTCAATGTGAGTGCAGTAGAGTTGGATATAAACTTGAATGCAATCTTGTACCTTACTTAAGAATTTTTAAGTTTAGAATGAAAACTAAGTTTGGTGAAAGTTGAAGTGAAGTTGTTGTTTTGTTGTGTTTATAAGTTGCTTCTAAAGGGAAAGAAGAATTGAAGAAAAGAGTTCAAGTCTTGAAGGCTTTAAGAGGTTAGAATCCAGACAAGGAAGAAAAGAAGTTAAAAGAGATTTTTGGCTTAGTGTGACAAATTGGACGTTTTGAGCATTGCTAGACGGCCAAGGGAGTCATGTGAACCTCTAAAGGCAAGTCAAGCAAGGTTAGGCATTTTGCATAGAATTGAAGAGCCAGACTAGTTAAGAACCTCCAAAGGCATGTCCTAGGTAGCCATTGTGGCTAGGCATTGAAAATCTCTTTGTTCTGAAGATTGGACGATGGTAACCAAGGGAATAGCTAGGCATGTTGAGCTTTGCGGCCAAGGCATTGTGAGGTTAGCTAGTTGTTAAGGCTTTGTGAAGTGACATGAGGTGCTAAACGTTTTGGTTGACCCCTAGGTGTTCAATGGTGGTTGGTTAAGTAGAGAAAAAATGTCATGAAAATTTTCAAATTTCAAATTTAGGTAATAAGGAGGTGGCAAGGCTGGCTATGTAGTAGGCTCTATAAATAAATTTTCAAACGAAGGTTTCTCTCAATTCCTTCATACGTTTCTTTTGATTCTTATCTCAAAAGTTCAATAAAAGAGTGTAGATGGTGAGGTGAGGTTGGTGGATATAGAGGATGTGAGGAAGATTCTTCATCAAGTTGAAGGAAGAGAGAATGGTCACTTTTAAAGGGCTTTTGTGCAGTTTGGACTTCTGGAAGGCTACAGAACGTATCACTTCAAATTTGAAGCTAGACATTGGAGTTAAACTAGTTAAGAAAATTTGAAGAAGGAACTTTTCCATTTTTATGGCTAGATTAAAAGTTATAAGCTTTGGGAGTTCAAAGAAGTTTTCTTGAAATATTTTTCAGTTTCTGGGGCAAAGGTTGAAAATGGCCGAGGCACCAAGACGCGAGGCTTAGGGTGTGCACATTTTTAGAAGGTGAAAGGTTTTCCAAGGCTTTTGGCTTGCACGCGGTATGGCCAGCACACAACCAGAAGACATGGGTTTTATGCCAAGGTCGTGTGATACGCCATGTGCGCACAGTGAGAGGCGAGACATGAAAAGATAGGCACACGTGACATGTTAAGCACAGGGCAATGTGCGACCTATGTCTGGAATAGAAGAGTCAATTTTTTACTAACTTTTAAGAGAAGGCAAGTTGAAAGGAATTTGAGTTTTGAAGGTTGGCATTAGGCATATGAGATTTGGTTCGCACTTAAGATAGGCGACGCGAAGAGAAAAGAATGCATTCAAGACTAGAAACGCAAGAAGTGTTAGGCATTTGGTATTGTAACACGAGAAAAAATTTAGCATTTCAAGGAAAACATCTTCTCTTGATTTGACAGGGGTTTACGTGTAAGATCAAGAGCTAAGCATGATTAAGTGCAATATCAAGCTTAAACGTGTAAAGTTACAAGTAGGAGCCAACAAGTTAAGAGAAGTTCAAGGATGACTAATTTGGTTTAAGATTAGTATAAACAAAATTGAGAAGATTAAAGAAATGGCTGGTTCCCAAAGAATTTGAGAAGAATCGTCAAAGTGCTAAGCTGCTACTAGGCAAGAAGAACAGTGGAAGCTAGGCATTTGAAATTAAGAGAAAACCAAGTTTTTGTGAGTGACTCTTTTCTAAAGTTTTTGTATATTTTGAAAGCTTTCTTTTAAGTTTCTTACTGATTTGTAATGATATTTCATACGTGAATGTTTATAAAGTGATTTTAAATAAAAGCTTGTGCTATGTTTAAAGTAAGTTTTATGTGTTTCAAATGAATATGAAATTGAGTTCAAACCATTAGTCTTATTCCTATCAACGAGCTAGAGCCGACGCAGAGTGGCCGACGTCCTCAAAAGAGTTAGTTTTAAAAGAAAATAGGAGTCGTCACAAATCTTTTTTATAGTGTGATTGGACACCGAAGTAAAGTAAACAATTTGTAAAAAAATTGTCTGCGAAAAATAGAGTTGAGTTCGGGAGTCATTTGTGTGTGGGGAAGGTATTAGCACCCCACAACACCCATTTAGAAAAACGGTGGCCAACTTTCAAATATTAAATTGGAAATATTTTTTAATTTATTTTTAAACTAATGTCTTATTTTACCCCTCAATACTCCAATGTTTGAAGCAATGATCTCATAAAATAAGTGGAATGATATTCCATTAATTATACTATATATTGAAGGAAACTTCTCACCTTAAGAAAATGAGAAATTATTACAATTTCTCAAAATCTATTATATGCTAGTCTTCGAATAAATTTTTTTTTAAAAACATTGATTAAATGAATTTTTCTTGGGACCATATATCTTGGACTTCTAAAGATGTGATTCCTCACCTCAAGAATTCTAGAAAATCGATCCCAAATTTTCTAGATTCCGTCGTAGGATTTTGTTTAAGGAAAACAGTATAAGTTTTTTAGAAAAGACTGATTTAGAAAACCTTATGAAATCATAGGTTAATTTTGAAGATTTTAAAAAAACCATATAACATTTATAACATTAGAGACAAATTTGCTAAATGATTAAAAAAAGTCTTTGTTTTAAAACATAAAGAATTTCAAAT
>JBBPDI010000009.1:16080721-16099614 GCA_037974545.1 Cucumis variabilis | reverse complement strand
AGGTAATATTCCCTAAAACCCTTAATTGTTTAGTTTAGGGGTTGCATGTTAATTAGGGGCAATTAGGGTAATTTTCTATCCTTTTTCCGTTGTGCTTGTCTGTTTCCATCAAATTATTATGATAGTAATATAAATAAGTAAAAGAAAGGAAACATAACAACAATAAATAAAATAACAAAAGAAACAAAAAAAAGGAACGAATAAAGAAAGAAAGAAAAATGGTAGATAATAATAACAACAACAACAACAACAAGTAAAAAAGAAAAAAGAACCGTAATAGTAATAAAATAAATATAATAATAATAAGAAAATGACAATAATAATAATAATAAGAATAATAGTAATAACGATAATAATGATAAAAAAATTTCTATCCTCATTCTTTCTCTATATTTTAGTGAAAAAAAAATAAAGGTTAAGAGTTGGGATTTAAGAAAAAGGTAATCAAATATGGATAAATAAAAAAACGAACATTTTTTTTATGTCCTTTTCTTTCTTCCTATCTTTTTAGAGAGAAGAAAAAGACTAAAGATTTTTTTTTAAAATTATGATAAAAGAAAGAAAAAAAGTAGTAAAAAAAATACTAAAATTTTACTAATTTTCTTTTCTCTCTTTATCTTTTAAAAAGAGAAGAAAAGAAAAATATAAGGATTTGAATCTCAAAGAAATTACTTGTTGTATTCGGTGCGGATCCTTGGATTAAATCCCTACCAAATGCAACCTCCAACTTAGTTTATTTCAACATGGGATTTGATTTGCTTAAGATAAAGTAAAAAAAAAAAAAAGTAAAGAGAATAAGGTAAGGAAAAGAATAAGAAAAACCTAGCTTTTGCAGATTTTTTTTTGCAGAGATTCGTTCTAAAATTTTTCTTCCTACATACTCACTCAAACAAATTTCTTTCTCTAAGCAAGTTTTTTTTCTCTCAAGAAATTTTCTCCTCCAAGAAATTTCTCTCCTTAAATTTTCTCCCATTTTTCAAATGACAAAGGTTCCTATTTATAGATCTGGGGGTGTATCATAAATTAGGAAAAAATCAATAAAAATAAAATCAAAATTGGATATTATGAATAAATTAAATTAATTTTTTTTGTTAAAATAAATAAATTGAATTAAATGAGATATTTTGAGATTTTGTGAAAAATTAATTAAATAGATATTAAAAGATTTTTGTTTAAAATTAATTTTCTTTTTTCCTAAAATGATATAAGTAAGTCAAAAGATTTTATTAATATATTTTTTTTCCTAAAATGAGTAGAAATAAGTTTTTTTTTAAAAATATTTTATTTAAAACTAAATAATTTCTTTGATATTAAAAGATTTTATTTAAAATAAATGGGTTTGTTTTTATTTCCTAAAATGATAAAAATGGGATATTATGTTATTATTAATTTTTTACATTTTTAAAATAAATAAATAAATAAAAAGTTTAGCTATTATTACTATTATTATTATTATTGTTTTAAAAAGATTTGTGTAGGATAAAATTAGGTGGCTATAATGTGCACATAAGGAGTAAAGACGGATGTAGAAAAGGCTTGCATGATGGGCGGGCGTGGCGAGGCGAGGCGGGGAGAGATAAAATAATAAATATATATATCTTTTTGCTAATTTTTTTTCTTTAATATAAAACGGTTTTCCTTGACCTTTGACCTTCCAAAAATCAATTAATTGTAACCGCTTTTTAATTAATAGTAGAATCATTTTTCATTAATTCTATAGTCATTTTTTTGTAATGAATTGATATAATAGTGGTCATTAACTTTCTTCTGACCGATGGTCTTATGACCATTGCCTCCCCACCTATGTATACTGGGCCTTTTCTTCCCCAAATGACAAAACAAGAATCAATTTCCCATATTCATTCTCTCAAAACTGTTTTCCTGTGTCCTAGATTTCTTTCACCGTTTTCTGTATTTCGAGCAAAATATAGTGTTTAAGAGTAGTGATTTATGACTTATGTGCAAAATTGATTGAAGACCGAGGCTGTTTTATCTCAGTGACGATGGGACAATTATTTGTTTCCACAACCGAGAGTAGAGCCACGAAACGCCTTAAAGAGAGCATGTTCTGCGACTCGACCGTATATTAATTTCGTTTCTATTTTGCAGTTTATGTTCCAATATTATTCTATTTGTTGATGTTGTTCTAATCTGTACGTGATATAGTTTGGTGAATTGACCGAGATATAGGTTGAAGACTGAAGTGCAACAACAATTTCCAAAAGGTTTTCTCAAAACTTCACTCACTAAGTCTTTTGACTTATGTTTTAAGTTTTCATTCTCCAGGTGACAGAGTGTTAAGGTCATTTAAGAAAGGTTGAGACAGTTGCTAAGCGAGGAAGCTATGCAAGACGTTTAGTTTAAGTTATTTTATTATATATATATATTTTGTATCAAGGATATATTGTGTTGTAGACCACATGGTTAAAGTTAATAAAAGAAGTACATATTATTCCGCTGCGTTATGATGTATATCTTGTCGCATAAAGTTTAAGTTTTAAGTTATGTTAAGTTGCTTGAGTTGGATTAGGAGATAAAGCAATGATTCAAAGACTTAACTTAATCACGTTGCGTACTACATTGCAAGTCTTAGGACACATGCGGGGTTGAGCGTGATTGACAAGGACGTGATCATGCACCCTTAGGGCCTATGCGCATTTGCGTGTTGCCTGTTGCCCATGCCCAGCGCCTAGTCGTGTCACACCATTTTTGAACCGTTTTGGTCTTTTAAAGATTTTTTAGCTAAGTTTTGATGTTTTTTTACTTTAGAGGATTAAAGAAAGTTTAAATTCTATAATTTCAAGATAAGAGGAGATTGGAAAAATTTATAGGCCAAGCAGTTAGCTACCACCTGTAGGTATCAAAATGAGTTTCAAACCTGATTTTCTAAATTTGTATCTCTAGATCATGTTAACCTATGCTTTGATGTGAAATAATGAAATTTATTCCTAATTTCCTAACTTCCAAAGCATGAGGTTGTGTTTAGAAATGTTTGAAATTTTTTAGGCATAATGTCAAGCTTATTGATGAGATTTATTTTTAGTAAGCATGATTTTAATAGAGGATTTGAGTCGTGAATGTTATAGGAAAACTAATTGTTTTATAAAGTAATATAGATTTGTTTATGCACGAGTTATTTAAACATGCTGAATTTGAGATAAAGTGTTATTATTATAATTTCAATAAATGTTATTAATTATATTATTAGTTTTATCTCAGTAACACAAATATAATAAACTAACATCCTAAGTTGTTTGATGAGTCTTGAACAGTATGTAGAGGCATACATGGATCAATGTTTAGGTCTATAATATAGGGATAAGGCTGGGTACCTTATTTTGGTAACATTATGGATACGACTCACTTTGTATTTGATACAAACGCAATGATACATGAAATAAGACTGGACCATGAAATAGTAATGAGTTTGCATAAGACTGGACCATGAAATAGTAACAACTAGATGTAATTTCATTAACTTGTTAGGTTTCTATTTCTTTTGGATGACCAAAGTAACTTAGTCTTAATCCTAAGTGTATTATAAACTTCTGTTAGCGAGGGATTGTTCTTTGATTTGTACAGGTGAGAGTGGCCAGATTGCTAACTCAATATGCTTATCATTTTTAGGACAAAACCTAGTGGAAAGTTAGAAACATAATCACACAAGATGAAATTTACTCTTTCCCGACTTTAGAGTAAGTAGATGAGTGTTCTCTTAAATGGTGTCTTCGGGAATTGAATAAAATGCTTACCTTCTCTGTGGCACGGGAGGGATTTCTGTTTATTGGTTGGATCATAAAAGAGTTGTTCATTATAGAAGCATTGATATTTAAGGATTAGAAGGAACCCAGCGATAAAATTATAATTTGACCTAGTTGATGTTACGAATACTCGTGAAGGACTAATTTACTGTTATTAGTGTATATCCGTGGACACAAAAATATATCTATAATGAGAAGAGTTCAGCTGTGAGTCTTTAGTGGAGTGTACGCATAGTTAACGAATGCTTAATGAGTTTAGCCAATTAATCTCATATAGTTGCAGCTTCTGATCTGTATGTGTATTAGGTCCCCTTCCTAGCTCGTAAAGGGTAATGAAATTTATTTATATTGGTTGTAATATGAAATGTTCAAATTTACTTTGAGGATTAGTATAATATATGGTGATACATTATAATATAAAGTTTATATTTTATTTAAACTTTATTACATAAATTTAATTTTGGATATGATCAAAATTAATTTATGAGGGAAAATATTTGAATGAGTTCAAATATTAATTTAATGTGAATTGGATTCATATTAAAATTATTGTTTATGAGAGAAATTTATAGGAGCATTTTTAAAAATAGCAAAATAAATTAAAATATTTATAAGCTATAGCAAATTTTTGAATTCTATCAGTGATAATCTTCTATCATTATAGCATATCAATGACTATCAGTGATAGAATTTGCTATAGGTTGTAAATATTTTGTAGAATTTACTGTTTTTAAAAATTTCTCAAATTTATATATGAATGTAATTCAAATTTAATTTAAGTTAAATATAAGATATTTAATTTAGCTATTAACTAATTGAAGGTTTAATTTGATTTAATTAAATTAATTTAAAACAATAAGATATTGGAGATATTCATTAAATATAATTTTAATAAAATATTAATTAAATATGATTTATTTAATTAATTGATTTAAAATTTCTATTAATTTAATATTTTTTAAATTAATAAAATTCCATGATTCTCTCATACTCTCTCTAAGGAAAAAGGAGTTATAAATATGTAGGAGGAAATAGTTTTTCTTTAAACCCATGCTTTTGCTCTCTAAAAATTGTTTCTCTCTTAACCTTTTTCCATCCCAATTGGTTCTCACAAACCAATCTCATCCCATAAGATAGGAAGGTCTCTAATGGGTGGTGTTTCCAATTTATAGTTTTAGTAGATTCAGAGGCATCAGACTACATGAGTTATTTATTCTCTGTATCTTTTAATTTAAAAGCATGCTTAGCCTTTTAGAATTTTGTTTCTAAATATTGCCAATGTATTGGTATTTTGGGAGTCCTAAAATTAAATTGAAGAATGATTTTGTAAAATCTTCCGTTGTCTAGGAATTTTATCCCTTTAGAGACGATGGTCTTAGAGGATGTGTTAATAGCATTGAGCTTGCTCTGGTATTAGAGCTGAGGTTTAGGGTTATAATAATGATTCAATTGTACCATTCTCGAGGATTAGTTTAAGGTATAGGGAGGAAAAGGAAGATTTTCTGAAATTGTTTTATTGCTTTGCTAAAGTTTATTAACGCTAAGTTTGCTATTACTCGTTATTCTTTAAAAGCATTTTTTTTTAAAAGTTAGTCACTCACTAGGATTTTTAGCTCATCCTTTCCAAACTGTTTTTCTTATTTCTAGGTAGGGATCATGGACTCACCTAGCTACGTTTGTCAATCAACTAATGCATTTTCAGTTACTACTATTAGTAGTTACTCATTTGGTATGTTCATGAGTTTGGTGATAGTGTCACACCCTTACCCCGAACAAGTTTCCACCTCGCGTTCTGAAAGCAAACACGACTTTGACAGCTCCAATGCTCCTTAGTGAAGCACTAGAACACACAAACTTAAACTTAACTTTTTACTAAAACTAAAACTTCAATTTTAGAGGGTGTCAAAATGCCTAAAAATTTAAGATTAAATAAGAACGTGCTTTCGATATGAAAAAACAGTGCAATAGGCTTGAGAGAACTTAACAATTTTATTCCTTCTTTAACAAACTTAGTACAATGCAAGACTATACTTTGAAAACTTAAAACTTCTAAAGTTAAATTCCAACGCCTTGTCCAACTCTTATTACTTGGTCAATATAGCGTCTCGCCTTCTCTATGCCACCTCCTTGCTCTACTTACCTGGGGAAGGGGAACTGAAAACGCAAGCCTAATGCTTAATGAGTGACAATTTAGGAAAATCCTTGAGAAATACAAGATCATGTATAAATTCGTTTTACAAGATAAATTTCTCAACGCCTCATTATGTACTAAAAATAATAGCACGCCCTACTTTTTTCTTTCGCTTGGACATTGAATCTTCTCCATGCATAGACTACTGTGACAACTTATTTCATCAATAGGCTGGAGATTATAGATTCAATTTCAGTTGCTTAGGTGGTCAACTCGAATGCGGACCTCTCAATGCATCTGGCCAGCTTCTCGCCATGTTGACAATTCAACACATGGTTGACTTGACTCTTATATGCACACAATAGCCAACTAATGATAGAAATAAAGTTAATGGTTTACTCACTTACAAACAATTCATTCAAGCAACATAAAATAAATACTTTAGCTTAGAAATCTATCAAACAGTCATGCTTTTCTTATAAATCATAAACAAAATATAACATGCACTTCATTGTACATAACATAGCATGCCTTGACTTAAAAGAAAAACTTTAGAAATCTCTGTTCTTTTCTTTGGAGAGTCACTCTTAACCCTCTTCTTAATTCCTTTATTCTTTTACTTGTCTGGTGATTTCTTGACAAAGCTTCAACACTTAGGACTTTCTTTGAACTCTCAAGATATATTTGTTTTCTAGTAGCCAAATGCAAAAAAAAAAAAAAAAAGGAGAGAGAGGTTCAAATTCATTTCTGACTTAAATTTTGTCTTTGCAACTGACAATCATCCCACCATGATCCGTCGATCGCTTCTTCATCATTTGAGATCTCTTTCTACAACTTCTTTTGTTGGTCATCCCACCCCATCAATGAAATTAAGGTAAAGCTCTACACTTAATTTGTATTTGATTTTAAGTTTGTTTATTCGAGGTTTAAATTGGTTTAAATATAGTTACTGAGATATATCATCAATAGATAAGCTCTATCCCGACCCAGTTGAGATATCTTATTGACACTATTTTTCCAGTTTTGACTATTTACCGATAGAAAAAAGACATCGTCAATAGATAACATCTTTTCTGATGCTCGTAATACACTATCGACAGATATGAATTGTCGACAACGTATTGCTAAATGTTGGCATAAACATTTATACACTGACAACATGTATTATGCGTCAGGAGATTCTCTCTTGAAGCTTCTTTCTCGACAAGACTGCTGACAATTTTCTTTATGTCGACATATTAATTGTGGACATCTTTCCAAGTCTATGCTGATGCTTTTCATCGTCGACATAAATGTTTAATCTTTCAATGCATCGTCAAACATATATGCTTTTGATAATATATATATCATTCCTCAAGATACATTTTATTTAAAATTAATTGTTGATTTCAGATGGGACTTGAAAGAATAAATTGTGGACATTATTATAGTTATATGAGATAGTGTTGTAAACAGTTGAATCAAGGAATCTTAGGGTTGCCTTTTTTTCCCTATAATATTTTGATAAAAATAAAAAGATATATAACAAAATTAAACACCAAAATTAAAGGAATGATAAGTAAAGTTATAAATATCGTGGTATATTTCTAATTGAAGAGTATATGTAGAAATATTTCATATCGTCCTCTCTAGGAGCATCCAAATTGAAAATGTCCAACTTGTCTAGTAAAAGCTCAAATTGATTTTTACTTAGGGCCTTGGTTAAAATATCCGCCAATTGAGTTGTTGTTAGTACATAAGATGGTGAAATAAGACCATTCTAAATCACATCTTGAACCAAATAATGATCAACTTCAATGCGTTTTGTGCATTCATGAAACATTGGATTGTGTGCCATATGTAATGCAAACTTATTGTCATGAAAATATTAATCAACTTTGAATCAGGGATGTCCAAACTCAGAAGAAGACCTCTTAACCATTTTAATTCACATGTAATAGAAGCCCTAAAACAATATTTGGCTTCAGCATAAGAACGAGCTACTGTATGTTGTTTCTTAGTCTTCCATGAAATTGGTGAATTTTCTAGAAACACAAACCAACCAGCGAAGGATCGTCTGGTATGAGAACATGTTGCCCAATTTCAATTATAACAACTAGTCAGAGTCAACTCATCGTCGGAACATAATAGAGTTCCTTGGCCTGGAGATTTCTTCAAATAATAAATGATTTATAATGCATCATCCTAATGATTTTGCCTTGGTTTTTTGTATAAATTAAGATAGAACATGAACTGAGTAACCTAAGTTAGAACACATAATTGATAAATAAATTTAATGGCCAACCAATCAACGATATGGCTTAGAATTCGGGAGACAAAATTCCTTGGCACGCGCCAATTGATGATTCTACTTGGTGGGAAAAGAAACTGGTTTAGAGTCCAATGATCTAGTTTGGGCTCTAAACCAATATAATGATTTACAAAACATTGAAGAGCTTGGCGTAAACCATACAATGATTTACAAAGACGACAAATCATAGTGGAATCATTTGAAGCAAAGCACATATACTTTTTCATCTAAGTCACCATGACAAAAAACATTATTAACATCTATTTGATGCAACTCCTAATTCTTTGATGTTGCTATAGCCAGAAACATTTGAACTGTCATCATTTTTGCAACTAGAGGAAATGTTTCATTATAGTCAATCCCTTCAACTTGATGATTTTCAAAAATAACCAATTTAGCCTTGAATCTTTCTAGACTTTCCATTGAAGTTGTATTTAATCTTGTATATCCATTTACTTCCAAGAGCTCTCTCACTAGAAGGTAATTTTTCGTGGTCCAACTGCTAGGAATCTTTCCCCACTCAAGATTTTATCATCCTCCATAGAACAGGTGATATTTGAGAAGAATTTTTATCCATAACATGAATTTTTCCCTTCAATAATAAAATCAAATTGCATTGTAATTGAGGAACAAATTAGAGAACATTATGAAGTATTATAGAGTTTGTCAGTCTCACGCCATCCTTTTTACTGGCAACAACTGTTTGACCATTTGGAAGATTCACTGTACAAAGTGAAACTGGTTAAACATCCAAAAAACAAGATTCATTACCAAAAACGTGATGAAAGCAACCAATATGAATAAGACTAGTGGAAAAAGATACAAACAACACAATTAAGAATGCACGCCTCGCCCCAAAAATCACTCCATGCAACCAAGTAGAGACGTAACCGCCTAGACATTCTACACGAATCACTATGTAAGATAGAATATAGAACGCCTAGTGAGTGGAATAAACAAAACCAACAATCTGAACACGAAATGAGAACTCAATTTAAAATGCAATTACTTCATTGATAATGGGTAAAGAAGTATGTATAACACTAGTACACAGTTCCTTCAACTGGAAATGAATACAATCTCAAAACAACCAAGATGATGCGATTTGAGCATGGCACGATAGACGATCAAGACGACAAGTCAAACGTTGATTGTCTTTTGATACCTAGGGGGAGGGAGAATAAATAAAGGCATTTGAAAAGTTAGACAAAATATCTAGTGAGTGGGGTCATTTTCCAATATATTTAATAAGTCAAATTCGGCCATAAAACATTGTAATTACTTATTTCGCCAAATCATGTAATAGAAACATTACGCATTTCGATAGTAAAACATTAAGTCTAAATCAAATTATCTTAATGCTTTAGAAGATTAACACAATTCATATCTCATCAACAAATTTTATCAATCACATGGAAAACATTTCCTTGCAATTTATGCTTAAAAGCTCATATCGCATATAAAAATATTCTTCATAACTTATCATATATTCATAGTGTAGAAGCATTCTGCATATTTTATTACATCTTTGTACTCTTCCTCATCTCAACTGTTTACCACATTCTTTTGCTGCATTTCAGCTGTGCAAAGTAGTGTCAATGCAATCAACACGGTTCCATCAATTCCATAACGCATAACACATTTTTCAATGCCAGATAACATCCAATACCAGATCATATAGCAAGTATGAGGTATCATATGTCAGATTACACAACAAAAATAGGACATCTTATTTCAGATCACACAATAAAGATAAGACATCCCACACCAGAACACACAGTAAGTATGAGGAATTTCATCACATATGATACAAAAGATCGTCTCATTTCATCATTTTCGTTCATTTTAAATCTAAATCATTTATAAATTAAGTTTATTTTAAGGATTTGAGATCATAAGGGGAATCATAACTCAAGAATTCAATGGAAATATATTTGAGGGTTCAAGGGCATTATAAATTCTTTTGGTTCAAAAACATTTTAAGAAGAACCACTCACAATGATTTAGCTTCTTTGCCTAATTCCTTAGCCAAGAACTTCTTTTTAATTTTTTTGTCAAATTCGAGCTTGCAATCAATCTCTGGAAATCTTGAAATTCTTTCAGAACACAAGGTAAAAGCAGCTTAAAAAATGGTCGGACATTACCTATTTATAAGTCTCTTCAGTGAGACTTCCCATGCTCATAATGATTACCACTGTCCGGTGGTGAGACTCAACCAATGCCACGTGTTATTGTCATTTCCTTATCCTAATTTCAATTGGGCGGCAAAGCCTGTGAGACTCGTTCCTCAATAAAAGGTGATTTGGTTAAACAATCGCATATGAACGTAAACGATCATGTAAGACAAACTAGACGATCGTGTAAAAAATAGAAATGAGAGGATAAAAAATCGTGTAAAAGAGATAGAACATTTGTATAAGAGTCTAAATGATCGTATAAGAAGATAGACGATCGTGTAAGTGGTTAAACGATCGTGTAAAAGGTTAAATGATCGTGTATAAATCTAAAAGATTGTTTAGAAAATGGAAAAGTCCTCAGAGTTATGTCGGTCAAAGCATTATAATTACTAAACTAGTGTGGTGATTTTCAGGTGTCATGGCATGTGAAGACTCAAGACTTAACTAAGCAAGAGCTGACAAACTTATAGGAGTTTAAGGAATGACTAATCCAACTTAGGATTAATATAAATGAGGGAAGAAGGCAAAAAGGAAAGAAGGATTATTCTGAGATAAAATTTTGGCAAAAGAAAGAGAAATTGGTTAAGAGTGCTGTCGAGAAGCTTTTCGGTTAAAACTAAAGGGTCAGGCAAGACTCTCAAAGAAAAGGGAACCTTAGAACAATGAGTAATTTTCTAAAATGATATCTGATCTTAAAAGCTTTCTTCTAATCTTATACTTATTAGTATTTCATGCATGAATGTTTACAAAGTAATTTCAAATGAAAGCTTATATTATGTTTTATGTTTTTCAAATGAATGTGAAATTATGTATAAAACATTAATTTTTATTCCTATATCAATGAGCTATCCGTTACGTGTACATAATGAGTAAAAGGCAACCATGTAAAGAAGGTTTGTATAGTGGAATGAGGCAAGACAATGCATAAAAGATGTGTATTGCACCAAAAAGCCTAAGCAACAAGGAATGGATTGAAAAATTCTCAAGGATGTTGTTGATGAAAATGTCATCACAATAGTCCATGCACGAGAATGGTTCATGTCTTGTTGAAAGAAATAAGTGAAACTAATGTGTATTTATGATCTGAAATGTGTTGTTGAATTTAGGCAGTAAGCTTGTGTTAAATGAAAATCATTTATATACTGTATTCCCAAAAGGTTTTCAAAAACATCACTCACTTAGTCTTCGTTTTAAGTTTTCCCTCCCCAAGTTGTATGAGGTAAGCAATTGTTTAGAAAGGTAATTGATTGGGTAGACAGTTAAGCGATCAGATGTAAATGATCGTTCAGATAGCTAAGCCATCGTGTTTGAAAGGGTAAGCAATTGGGGCTAAGCCATCAGTCAAGGAGTTACACGATCAGATTCGAAATCTAAGCAATCGGTTGAAGGTTGAGAACTTTAAAGACTTTCAACATTTCTTTATTTAATTCTTATTGAAAAATTTTGTATCATGTCCTATTTTGTTGTAGAAACAGCTGGGTTTGAATTAATAAGAGAAGTTTACTGATTTAGTTTCTATTGTGTGGTTTTTAGTTAAGTTTTATTTAATTTGTGTTAAAAAATTTGGAACAGGGCATGACAAAGATAAATTTCATTGAGTTTCTTACACAAGAATGAAGTCATTACTTCCAGGTGAAGAAAGCTCACCTCGCCTTCCAGTCCATTGCCTAGTACCTTCTCATTGCGTAGCGAAAACAAGAAACACAAGTTGCAAACTTTTCGATCAAAATCTTTTATCATGAACCATTTTCGTCGCATAACCCACTCTTGTCGCATGCAATCTTATTGCATAGTTCAAGATGCAATCAGGGTCTCACAAAGGCTGCCCATCATCCAACAGTAAATTCTGAAGAAAGATTTGCAGTAGGTGGTGCACTATATGTGATTGACATTAGTTGCAACAACGTTTGCCTACCAACGACACAAGCTGAAGACTTGTTGGACAAGATAGATGATTTTTCCTTTGATTTGTTATTAGAGGATTTATATTTCTCCAAATTCCAATTTAGGGGGCCCTGTATATAAAAACACGTACTACTTGCATGTATGACTTGTTTCAACAATGGGAGCAAACAAGACTTGCTTTTATTGTGTGATCAAAATGCTGCTATGTTTTATTATTTGTACGTATAGTAAATCCAACTACCTCAGGCTTCTCATCATTAATTAGAGTAATGTCTCGAACCCATTCATGTTGAATTATTTGCTAAAATGCTCTATTTAATGATGGAGGAGAATCTTGAGACAAAAGATTATATCTAAGTTGACCATAATATTCAGAACACAAACCAAGAAAAAACTAATGAAGTCTATCATTAGAACGTCGTTTTCCATGTTTCTTACTAGCCTTGCCGGTACATTTTCCACATTCGCAAGAAATCAAAGGCTCATGTTTATCTTCATCCCATAAGACATTTAATTTACTAAAATAAATCACAACCTGCATTGTTTTACTTTGCTCAAAACGATTAATTTCTCTCTTCAGTTGGTGAATATGAGGACCATTAACAACTGAAAATCGTTTATTCAAGTTATCTCATAAACGTTTGACATCATCATAATTTGGTAACATAGGGTGTACTTTGGAATCTATTGTATTTGTAAGCCAATAGACAAGTATATATTAAATTGTAGTGACCTAATCATCTTTCGTCCAACATATTTGTTAGTCCCATTAAGAAAATCAAACTTTCATTCATAAGAGAAAGCAACTTGAATGGCACGATGTGATGAAATCATCGAGACGATCTTGCGGTCCTAAATAAAATGACGAGTTTGTATCAATTTTTGCAAATTGAAATAGTGTCAATTTGTACTATTTTGTCACTTCCAATCATGGTAGATTTTAGTTTTTCTTTGATACTTCGAATAAAGAAAATTATAAATACTATGGGATATTCCTATAATTGAAGAATATATATATGTATAAATAAATATTTCATATCAGATAGTAAAAGCTTTCTAAGCATAGTTGAATGGTTGAGGGTTGCGCCGCCCATCCCCACACCACGCTGCCGCCACAGCGTCTTTAATAAACTCCTTTTTCTCTCACTTACTTTAAATCCAAAGCTAAAGGAAAACCTCTACACGTAAACCCTAAACCCACGAAAATAACTAAACTAACCCACAAATCAATCAATTCAGTTCCGGCAATCACCACCGCCGCCGCCGCCGCCATCACCACCACCGAGAGTGCAGATAACAATATGATATTACAAGAATCTACTTTAACAAAAAAAAAGAAAAAAAAAAAACCACAGCACACATATCATTCAACTTTGATTTCAGTTCCCTTTGCAAAAATTCATTGTTTCTCTTTTCGTAGTGTTAAAAAAATAATAAAAAGAGAGAAATTTAAGATTAGTTTAATAAAAAGCTTGGGGGGTGGTAGCAGTAACCCCCACGCTAGCTTTTTCTCTCTCTTTTTGCAGGTAAAATAAAAGCCAATTTCTAACATCTTTCTTCTTTCCTTTATACTTTAATACTAAAAACGAATATATATAATTAAACAAACGATTTTTTGTTCTTTCTTTCTTAAAGGCAGTGCCCAATGCCCATATGCCATTTCCTAACTGGCCCTTCCTTCTGCTTCCTCAACAGAAAAACAATAGAAAAAAAATAATCCAAAATCCTTTCTAAAATTTTTAATTTGTGGGTATTACTTTTCCTTTTTTATTAATTCTGAGGTAAAGATGGTGCCGTTTCCGAAACAATAAACAAAACTACAAAACTCGATTCCCCCCCACCTTCCCATTCTATTCCTCCCACTCCAAGCTTCTTTTCTTGAGTTAAAGTTCATATATTTTTTCTTTAGTTTTTCTCTTTTTTTTTTTCTTCTTTAATATTTAAATATAAAAACATTTTTAAAAATAGTAAAATAAATTAAAATATTTACTGATAGAGTAATTCATAGAATAAGACTCTATCATCCTAGTCTACTAATTCATAGAATATCACTGACATAAGTTATAAATATTTTATAAAATTATTTTTATATGTATATAATTTCAAGTTTGGACTTTTTTTTTTGTCTTATAATTGTTTTGCCATAATTTGTTGTGTGAATTATTCTTTTTTAAAATATTTTAATTTATCATATGCATATAACAAACATAAAATGATAGAATATATTTTGGGATGTAATATGACTATTTTTCTTCTTTTTTTTTTTAATTTTTTTTTTTTATCAATTCTCCTCCTTGGTAATTTGTTTCTATAGAGGTCACTACAATGATGCGGATAGTTTTACGCTATTTAATGTTTGAGAATTGTAGTAGAAGTTCCGCTAAAATTTGTATATCTAATTATTATTAGAATGTGCAAATTATAGAATTCTAACAATTCTCCCATAACTCCTTTTAATCACAAGTTCTCATTTTTATCTGACATTTTTCGTTCAACTACAAAAATTCTCCACTTCTAAACATAGCCAAATTTGGTTAACTATACAATGTAATTAAAAAGTGATTATTAAATTATAGAAATTTATCTTAAGATAAAAATATATTTTAATAAAATTAAATTGGAATATGTTCAAATATTGTAAAATAAATTTTATCAGATTAAAGGTAGAGTGATGAAGAATTTGGGTGGAAAAGAGCCTAACAATTACATCCCTACTAGGATTTCCTATCATTGTTTGTATATCAAATATATAGTTGTTATTTGTTTTGATGTAGATTGTTTTAATATTTTATAGCATATTAATGTATGGTTTTGAGAGTCTTTCAGTATATTCTCTTATTTCTATATATTTCCTATCTAATTTCTATTTGTTTGGTGTATGATTTCTTTCTAATTTCCATGTGATATATTGCTATTTGCATGATATTAGATACGTTTGATTTCTTTTTTATTGTTATTTGATTTTCATGTTATCATTAGATATTATGTATTAGACATACGATTTAAGGTTTATATTTTATGATTTATGTTTGATTGTAATATGATTTTCATTAGATATTTTGAAGTACATTTTAATTTCTATTTGAATGTCATGTATTGTGATTGATACCTTTATTTTGTGATTTTTATTAAAAAATATTATCAATTATGTGAAAAAAATATAAGGTGATTATTATATATATATTTCTAGTTAGCAACCACGAAGTAGTACTAAATCTAATTTTTCAAGTCAAAACATGAGAATTGTGATGTAGAATTCAATGTAGGCAAAAGAAATAAATTCAAATCATATGAAATTAGGAAAATAAATAAATATATATGCAATCGATATCAAATACCAATCAAGCAACTATCAAAATAAAAATTAAACATACGATAAAATTAGATAACAATCAATATCAAATAACAATCAGACGTGTCAAAGAATAAAAGTTAATCAGATAGACCGTTGGAAGACAATCAAATAATATAAAAAATTACTATAACACAAAAAGTAATCAAATGACAATCCAAAAGTAATCAAATAACTATATTCTCATAATCAAAATGTAATCAAATAACTATCTTAAAAGATTAATAGAAGGTAATTAGATGACAATCCAAAAGTAATTAAATGACAATCCAAAAGTAATCAAATAACAATCATGTATAATAGGTAATCAAATGACTATCTCTGTATTTTGTTTTTTTGATTAAGCTTCATATGATCATTTTCCATAGTGGCAATGAGATGATCAACAATGTTATGTAGATTACATAAATGGATGGTAATTGGCTGACAATCATAATTCAATAAAAAAAATCCTTATTAATTGAAAAAAAAATGGAAGGTAATCACATGACAATATGATGGTAATCAGAAACTACTCAATAAATTAACAAAAGCTAGAAGCTAATGAGATAACTATCAGATTTTACTTAGTAAATACAAAAAGAAAATGTAAGGTGATTAGATGGTAAATTGATATCATTAACAATCTGATAACAATAAACATCAAATAGCAACAAATAGTAATTATACAACAATCAAATAACAGTTAATATCATTGATAATTAGTGGTAATCAGATAACCTAATAACAATGGGACGATAATCAAATGCAGTTTTGATTTTTAACTATAAGGACATTTTGGTCATTGACGATTTTAATTGGATTGGTATTGTTAATTCGTTGTTCCTGCAAATTTTTAAAAGTTGGATCAATAAGCTTAATTTTCATTTTATATTTTTATATTTTGTTATGAGTGCAAATGCCTCTTAAATTATTTAATAAAATTATCAAGATGTAACTACTTTATAGTAACCATTGATTGTAAAGAAAAAAAATCTATATACATCTAAGTAATAAGTAGACGTGAATTGAAAGTAGTTATATCTCATAGTCTTATCAAATATTTTCTTTCCTGTAGGTCTTCAATTAGTTCATTTTTTCCTTTTTTTTTTGGATAATTTAGGTTGAGAGAATTAAACCTTTGATTTCAAAAGTTAAAAGTGCATTCAGTTCTGCTCATTTTTGCAACTCAACTAATATTTCAATGAATAAACTAATGGAGATGAAGCAAAAAAACAAAAAAAACAAAAAAAAAAAAAAGGAAAAAAAGGAAAAAAAGGAGAAAAGTAAAGTATAGTTAGATGGGATTTAGAGTAATTAAAGTGTAATAAATAGCTGAAAGTTTGGAGAGTTTAGCAGAATATAGTGGTCTGCTTTTGTGCAAACTGAACTGATCAAAAACTGCCCTTTGGCTTCCATTCTCCATCATTCTTTTTCCCTCTTAGCTTTGCTTTGCTTTTGCTTTTGCTTTTTGCACCATTTTCAATCTCAACTGTTGTTGGCTCCCAGAAAAAAAAAATCAAATCAAATCAAAGGTTGACCATAAATAATACTGATCCCCTAACCAAAAGAAAAAAAAAAAAAAAAAGGAAACTCTCTTTAGCCTTTTACTTTTCTAATTCCTCTCTGCCATCTCCAGCCAAAAATTAACTATCTTCTTCTCTTTTTTTCTTGTGTGTGTGATTAATACAGAGCAGAGAAATTAAAGGAGGAGAAAATTTTGAGATAATTAATGACTTCTTCACTCTCATATCCTAGTCCTGATCAAGTTTCGTTCTCTCTTCCTCTTTGACTTTTAATTTGCTACACATCACAATGTCGTATTCTCTAATCGGTTAGCAATTTGAATTTAGTTTGATATTAGATTTTTTATTGATATTAAAACAGTATTTGAAAATGTGGGTTGATATCAAAATCAAAACGTTATGTATATTTGGGGAAAGATTTGTATATAGTTTTAGAGAAATGTAAGTTGAGCTATGAAATCATAGAGAAATATGAGTTTTTGTAAAATGAAATAGGGATTGATTTTGTTCCACTTTGTTATTTTGACTTTTATGTATCACACGTGATGGGTCGAGAGAGAGAGAAAAAATAGTTGGTGAAGTGAAGAGAATTTGTACACATTTTGGCCATACTTGTCTTTTCAAAATTTTTCACTTTATCTTATGCTTTTTGACATAGAGATGTCTCAATAACATTCTCTGTGATGTCTCATCTGTACCCTCCACTACTTCTCTTCATCACTACTTTCAAACATATTTGGTTACATTTTTACTATAACAATATTTGTAGACTCGAATTTAGCACGTGACAAATTCTTTTTTTATTTTATATATATATATATATATATATATATATCATAAATGTAAGTAATAGCATTCAAATATTTTTTTTTTATTTTTTTGGGTTGTTGGTACGAATATATACTTAAATTTTCTAATTAATTATTTGTTGTTTTAGAATGAAAAAGATAGTAAAAAATGAATTTCTTCGAAATACTTATTTTGAGGTAGAAAGGAGATTTAGTCTCTCGTTCACGTTATTTATATTTAAGAAAACTTTATTTTACATATCGTCTGAAGTTTTCTAGTTAGATGTAGAACATTAATTGATATATCATTTGATTAGACTTAACAGTAACATTCATAGTTTTTGTAATAATATGGTGATGTCTATTTTGAATCTTAAATGGTATGATTTTACTTTCACGAACAAATAATCATATTTGATGTTTTCTTTTGAATTTAAAATTTGGATGACTTTACTGTTGACATTCAAAAGTCTTCATATTAACGAAGAGACTACATCCCTATCTTCAACAATATTTTATAATTATAATGAACTAAAAAAAAATCCAAGTGAGGAAAAAAGTAAATAAAAGAAAAGATTGGATTGAAAGTTAATCTTTCCAAATCTATCGCGAGTTGAGCTTAACGAAATCATTTCTTGATAGAATTTAGAGGTTTGAATCCATTCTCGCCGTGCCTATAAGAATAATAAATTTTAAAAAAATGATGAATGTTCCCAAAATCCAGAATTGTGGTATTTGAGCAGTGAGTTGTGGTTCTCACACAGTTTGGGTGTCGTATTGTGTTGGTCAATGAATCTTGGTGTGATCCGTAGCTTTCGAATAAATATGAAGTGGGAAAAGTAAAATACGAATACAGACAGATCGGATTTATCTTATTGTTTTTTTCATTTTCTGTTTGACATTTCTCTGGCCAGATCAGAACCTGCATGCTTAACCCCTGTCCTTCCCTACACATTCAAAATGTCAAACAAACAAACACCCAAA
>JBBPDI010000009.1:16049569-16062583 GCA_037974545.1 Cucumis variabilis | reverse complement strand
AAGAAATTACTTGTTGTATGAGGTGTGGATCCTTGGGATTAAATCCCTACCAAATGCAACCTCCAACTAAGTTTATTTCAACATGGAATTTGATTTGCTTAAGGTAAAGTAAAAAAAAAAAAAAAAAAAAGTAGAGACAATAAGGTAAGGAAAAGAATAAGAAAAACTCACCTTTTGCAAATTTCTTTTTTTTTTTTTTTTGCAGAGATTCGCTCTAAAAATTTTCTTTCTACATACTCGAACAAATTTTTTTCTCTAAGCAACTTTTTTTCTTTCAAGAAACTTTCTCCTCCGTTTTCTTTTCAAATTTATTTTTTTCTTTAAATGAGATATTTTGAGATTTTGTGAAAAATTAATTAATAAATTAAATAGATATTAAAAGATTTTTGTTTAAAATTGATTTTTTTCCCTAAAATAATATAAATAAGTCAAAATATTTTATTAATTTATTTTTTCCTAAAATGAGTAGAAATAAGTTTTAAAAAATATTTTATTTAAAACTAAATAATTTCTTTGATATTAAAAGATTTTATTTAAAATAAATGGATTTTGTTTTTATTTCCGAAAATGCTAAAAATTGGATATTATGTTATTACTAACTTTTTACCTTTTTAAAATAAATAAATAAATAACTAAAAAGTTTAGCCATTATTACTAATATTATTATTTAAAAATATATATATGTGTAGAATAAAATTAGGTGGCTACAGGTTAGACAAGAGATTTTTCAACAAGAGTTTTGCATTTTAAATGCTAAGAAGGCATCAGATTTAGATTGCAAGAAGTATATCAAAGTGTATCTACTATATGCATCAACAAAGCTTATATAGTATCTAAAACCATTAAGAGAGATATTAAATGCAAGGCCCCATAAATTACAAACAATAAGTTGTAAGGGATGAGAGTATTGAGTATGAGAGCGTGAAAATGGAAGAGCATGATGCTTGCCAAGCATCATGCTTCACATAATCTTATTTTATTTATATTTCCAGAAGAATAGTTGACATATTTCAAAATATTCTTAACAACAGTTAAATGGATCAAGTATATGAAAATTGGAATTAGATACAATTATGGTTAATACAAACAATTATGGTTAATACAAATAATTATGGTTAATACAACTCTGGTGGTTTTTTCAGATTGTAGAGATCTTTAGTGTGAAGATTTTATGTTAGACTAGTAGAGTCCATCGTTGAGGAGTCCTTGGCGACCATTTTCCTAATCCTTCACATAACACAGAGTGGGGTGAAATTCAAAGAAGACATTATTATCCCTAGCAAATTGTAAGACATTGATTAAATTCTTTGTAATTGATGGAACATGAAGCAAATTTTTAAGGACGAATGATTTTGAGGGAATTATTGAAGAATTAAAGAATAGTGAACCATAAGGAGAAATTGGCAAATCTGACCCATTTGCTTCATAGATCTGATTTCCTCCCCCGTACTCAAATCCAGTAAATAGATTGATCAAGTTCTGAGTTAAGTGGTTTGTAGCTCTCAATTCAGGGTACCAATTGCTATCAATATTCAGATATGAAGAAATCACCATAGCAGACATCTATGAATTATTAGTCATATTAGTATATGATGAAGTAATAGAGTTTGGGGAGTAACTTGAGGGATTTGATGTTGGAGTATATATAAAAAAGTAGCGATTAGTAATATGCCCAAATTTTGTACACATTTGACATCGTGGCTTATTTTGATTTTCTCTTCCTCCTCTATTTGATCGTCCACCACCACGGCCTCCTCTTGAATTGTACTAATGATTATTGTTATTCAAGGTGGTGGTTCTTAATGTTTCTTGTGGAAGATTCTCCTTCCCTTTTAAACAATTGAATAACAACATTCACAGTAGGGTAAGGATGTCTCATTAATTATCTTGCTTTCATTTTGTGATTCCCAGGTAAGTAATAGAGAAATAACATCTAGTACAGAAGGAGATTCATTTCTGACAGATATAATATATATCATTTATTGATATTCAAACCCTAATCCAACCAATATATAAAGGATATGATCATCAGTGAAAATCAATTTATTAATTGATGCTAGGGCATCAACACACTCTTGAATTTTTATAAAATACTTTTTTAGAGGCATGACTCCTTTTCGTATATTGTGGAGTTTATTTTTTAATTGCATAGCTTGAGTCAAATAATGAGAAGAGAATATATACCTTGGAGTGTTTCCCAAATTTCTTATCCTGAGCTACAGTGAATTTGGTTGAGTATGACTTCACTCATGGATTCTAGAAGACATGATGAGATGAGATAATCTTGCATTTCCTGGTTTTGTATTATGGATTTGGTGTTCTCATAACCAAGAAGCTATTGGTTGTAGTGTGAACTAGATTCGTATTGGGTGTGAGATATTTCAAAGGTGGTTCAGATTTAGAATCGAGGAATGTCTCCAAGTCATATGATTCAAGTGCAGTAAGGATTTGAAATTTCCACAATAGAAAATTATCGTCCGCTTAATTTCACCAGTGATATTTTATTTTCTGAACAAAAAAATTGAGGGATTGCTGAAGAACTTTTAGATGTATCAGCATCAAGAAGAGACGTAGTGTTGATGCTCATCGTTCGTGAAGGAGAACAATTTGCAGAGGAACCCAAGGTGTTTGGAGTGGCAAAAGCCAAAAAAATGAGGTGTCATTAGACTTCCATGCTTTGATACCAAGTTGAAGTATGGAAAAAAAATGGAGAAAGTGATATTGGTGCAAGAGAAAAACCTTGACTTCTCATTTCATATTTGAAATTTTACAATTTCAAATATTTAAAGAGAAGCGGAGATAAAAAAAACTCTACACCACACTCACACACAGAATAATACTCTTGTAACAACAAAGTTGTAGAACAAGTAAAATCGACCTTATTACACTGGGCCGAGAGTACATAATAGAGAAAGCAGAAAGAAAGATAAATGGGCTATGTTTAATGGGTTGTCTTAACAATGGTTCTCCTTTGAAAAGTACTTGCTTCTTTTTTTTGGAATCGTCGATAACATATTTATAATGTAATTCCTCTAGCAATTGCCTTTGGTTACATTTAAACTCTGATTATTTTATGGTAGTTTGTGCCACTCGAGGTTGAAGGGCAACAGATTCAAGTACAAGTTGGATTGTTTTGAAATTGGTATGTATTCATCGACTTAACTACCTAGCCTAAAACTTAAGGCGTTAACTTTTCCTTTTGGTTTTTTCCATGTTGCCTAGTATCTTTTGGATTTGTGCTTCGTCCATGAGCTTTAGGTCTTACCTGAGATAGTCCTCAAAATTCCTAAACTTTTGTGAAAGTAACATTTTGATTTATGAACCTCAATTCCAGCAATATAATTTCTCTACTTTTAAATCTATAACAATTCTTTTTGTAACAACATATGATTTCTTTACTTTTAAATCCATAATAATTTAGTCCTTAAACTTCAACTCAAAAAAAAAAAACTAGTCCTTATAGTTTTAAATTTATAATAACTTAATAGAAAAAATTGCATCAGATGACGAAACATTTAGAAAAAAAAAAATCATGACCCTTCTTTTTTTACATATTGCGAATATGGCGAATATGGCGAATATGACAATTATTCAGTGATATCATACAATTATCAGAGGACTATCGGAGGGTTATCAAAGTGTTACCAAAGAGTTATCAACTTTTAAATTGGTTAATTTTACAATTTAGAAAATACAGTGACATGATCCCTATTATCATATTTTATTTTTACTATTTTTGCCAGCACTCTAATTTAATGCAATCCTCTATTAGCATATAAGCCTATTAAGTTCTGAGGTGGCTTTATCAATCTACTCAAAAATATTTTCTATAATAGAAATTAAATCATCTATAAAAAATACAATAAAGTGACTAAAAACAACTACATTATTAATAAATAGTAATAAATTAATTCATCGACTGAATTGCTATTTAATTTCTAAGAAAACTTATGAGGTTATTAAAAAAAATATACTGTAATTATATAATCATCCACTATTGAAAATTAGTAAATCACTAAGGATTATAAGCTTCGGATAAACAATTTGGAAAAAGTTAAATTTGGTTTAGAAGTTAAATGGTAAGAAACCTATCCAAAATTAGGATATGTTTTGAAAAATAAAATGGATCAAATAAGTTTTTTTTTTTCTTTCTTTTTCATTTTTTCTTTTTAAGGTTAATTTTAGAAGGTGGTTTTTTATTTTCTTTTATCTTGAAATTATAACTTGTGGTCTCTTTGAATGTCAGAAATTAGCGGTTTCTCATTGGGACCTCTTTTGGAGCAGAAAAATGGTCTGGAAAAGGTTTTGAAAATAACACTTCTTTTCAAATTTTCAAAATTTTGGTTTCCCAAAGAAATATTATCCACTTATTTATTTATTTATTTATTCAACCCATTTTTTGATTAAATTATAAAAAGAATTGTTCCTAAATTTTTTTAAAAACCTTAAAGTTTTAAACATACTCGTAAACTTTAAAATGATTTAAAAAGTATATTTATCAGTTATTTTCTATAAAAATTGTTAAAGTTTTATTTTTTTAAGAAAATATTTGAAATATTAAAAAATGTTTTGTAGATATTCTTGATCTTAGAAAAAAATTCTTTTCTTCCACATAAATAAATACATAAATTAAATTACACATTTTAATAAGATATATGAACTCGAATCAGAATAAAGAGATTAATGAAAATATGAAGAGATTTTATAATCTAAATGTTAAACTTTAGATAGTTCAACTGTATTTAAACCCACAACTAGGAGGTACAACTACAACCACATTTTGTTTAAAATAAAATATTATTTAGTAGATATTATAATTTAACACTTCAAAATAAATATTAAAATACAAAAGCAGATAATGTGAAGGAGGACACGTGTCCCTGTTGTTAGATAAACCATTCTTTTTTAAGTTTAAGTACACTTTTTAAACTTTTAAAAAATTATGTGCATTTCTTAGCTAAATATTCCTTTTTTATATATATAATTTAACTAATTCTTTTAATAACTATTTTTTTTTCCTTTTAAGTACTTGAGTTTTTTTTGCAGAAAAAATAAATTTGCCACTTCCACCAGAGGAATAAGCAAGGTGACACCGCCCGAAGGAATTTTCTTTTTATTGACTTAATTTTGTCTAATAACGATCTTCGTTTTCTACATGCTACTTTTGAAATTTACATTTTTGTTCTATTCAAATATTTAATTAGAGCTTTCACTTCTTTTTTTCTTTTTAAGAAATCATAAGTTCATAACAAAACATTAAAAAAATCGATACTCATCTATAGTGTATGTTGATGTCAAAAAGTAGATCAAATGTGAATTTAATTTATAGGAGAGATTCATGTGAGGATCTGCAAGATAGAACAAAATGAGAACTGATGTATTGTCAAGCCACACACAATATGACACTCCAAGTAAGTCTTATGTATGTGAGTTACTTGTAATATAAAATAGTAGGGTATTTAATTTAGGCGTACTTTCAATCAATGATTTTGGTCGTTTATATAGAATAATAAAGTGTAATTATCGTTCAACCTCATAGTTGCTCTCCATAAATTTTGGAAATTACTCAGTTAATTAATTTGCTAAGCAGTTACACTATTACTACAACAAATGCTTAAGTGCATTGTCCACTAAACTTCATAATCTCGTTTATGTCACGTCTGTTATGAATAATTCGGACGACTTCAAACTTGATCTCTCCAAGGTCTCCCATTGGTACTATGAGCTTCCTTTAAGCTCTTCTTACAAGCTCTTTGAGCTTCTTTACACTCTTTCCTCGTGAGTCATTAAAGCTCCTTTTAGGTTTTTCCTACGAGCTAGTCATCTGAGTTCCTTTTGGTTCTCCTCATAGGTCTTAGGAGCTCTTTCACATAGGTCCTCTGAGTTATCTTAGGCTTTCCTCATGGTTTTTTCAGTTCTTTTACACTCATCTCATAGGTCATATCTAAGCTCACTCTAAGCTCTTCATGAATCCTTTGAGCTTCTCTAGGTTTTTTCCTTGGGTCCTATGAACTCTGATAGACTGTCCTTGTGATTTCTCTAAGCACTTATGGGCTCTTCCCATGGGTCCTTTGAGCTCTCTTATGTTCTTTCCATGGGTTTTATGAACTCTCTTAGCCCACCTCATAGGTCTTTTAAGCTCATTTTTCCATATGTTCTTCAACTTCACTCTAAGCTTCTCATGGATATTAATTTTAAGCTTACTTTAAGCTCCCCATGGGTCCCTCTGAACTCTTCTTATAGGTTCCTCTTAAGCCTCTCTTTGAGGCTAGAGCTCATCATGCCTAGGTTTTTCTAAACTCAAACTTCTTATGCTTAAGCTTCTTTAGGATCAAACTCTTATATGTTCCTCATGTCTAGGCTTCTCTAGGCTCAAGCTCCTAGTATTCATGCATAGGATCCTTTAGCCTCATACTTTCCTAGGCCCCTCATGCCTAAATTTAGCTTCTCTAGGCTCAAGCTTTCCCTTAAGCCTGCTTAGACTTCCCTAGGTTCAAGCCTTTTTAGGTATAGATTTTTTTAGGCTCAGGTCAAAGATTTTAGACTTATCATACTCAAAATTCTCTAAGATCATAACTTCTTTAGGATCAGGTCAAGCCTTTTTAGCTAGGCTAATCATGCTCAGACTTCTATAAACTTCGATCCTTTAAAGCCCTTCTAGGCTTCTCATTTCTGGGCTCGCTAAAGCTCCCTTAGACTCCTCATGGGACACTACTAGAGATTTGGTCTTTCTTGACCGACACAAATAATTTGATTTCTTGATACAATGTTTATCTTGACGATCATGTACATTAAGAAAAATTTAAGGTTGAAGAAATACGATAAAGTGTAAAAGGATGTGGATTCTTGTTTGATTTATGGACAATTCCCTTAGTTTTGTTGATGGTCAATAAACGTCAAGAAAACTATTTCTTGATGGACAATAAATATCAAAGATAATATATTAGTTGATTGGCAATAAAGTTCATCAAGTTAGTTAGGTTTTCTTGATGGACGAGGCCCATCAAAGGATGAATTTTCTTGATTTGTAATGGCCATCATCGAAAAAAATTAATATATTTGCTTTGGATTTCTTAATGGGTTTAGAATTTTCTTGATGGGTCTAGGGTTTCTTGATGGACAAACCAAAAAAAGATCATGGACAAGGTCCATCACAAAAAATGGTATCTTGATGGACAATGTCCATCAATAAATTTTTTTATAATTTTGGGTTTAGGATAATATCATAGGCAAGGCCCATCAAGAAAAAACTAGGGGCCTTGCAAAAATAGTGAAAAAGTTTATGATAATAGGGCCTATGTCACTACATTTTCTAAACTACAAAAGTAGCAAATTTAAAAACCGATAACCCTATGATTACCATCTGATAGTCCTCCGATAGCCCTATGATTACCATCTGATCGCCGTCTAATATAATTGATTTTGCCATATTCGCAATATGCAAAAAATAGGTGTCATAAGTTATTTTCTAAATGTTTCTGTCATTTGATGCAATTTCCTAAAAAAAACTATTTCCCACAAAACACGAAATTCGAACCCTCGTTAATGGGCTCAGAAAACACGATATTCATCAATAATATTCTTAATCTTTACTTCTTTTTTCTACTTTACTTTCTATTCATCAATAATACAATATAACTTTTTTAATTAAAAGTTAAATGTTGTAATTATAATTAGATTGAAATAAGTGATTTTATCAAAATTAAATTAGTTATGTATTAAACTTTAATAAGTTGAATTGAAAGTTTGTACTTTAGGGTTTTTAAAATTTGTAGAAACTGGCCAACATGAGCTTAGCTCAACTGGCACTTGTATGTACATGTGAACAAAAGGTTTCAAGTTCAAATTTGTAGAAGCTTTTTATAAATTTGGATTTCAACATTACAATTCTTAGTACAAGAATCATTGAGGAGGGAAACAAGATCATGGAGATGTCAATTACCATGGAGCTATTTTTATGGCATGCTATTTTCTTTGATGGGCTTTTTTAGTTTTCTTGATGGACAAAAACATCGAAGTTCCCTTTCTTAATGACCAATTCCATCAAGAAAGATTTTTTTATGATTTTTTTATAGTTGAGCTTTCTTGATGTCTGTCTACTTGATGGGCAAAGACTATCAAGATAGATATCTTTTTACATGCTTTGTACATCAAAGAAAACCGAATTTATAGTAGTGGGAGTATAGCCATCCTATCCTATCCCTCTAGACTTTTAATCTGAGTTTATCTCAATATGTTTTCAATAAAATGTTGTGTGACATTGTACTATTAAAAGGGACTATGAAGAGAAAACTTTCAACTTCCCTATTTGCCTTCAAATCTTTTAGTTATGCAATTTTTTTTTCTCAAATCACGTTCTTTTGGTTTTGTTGGTTTGTACGTGTGTTTCTTTTGTCTTTTTTTTTTTCTCTCTCTTTATATTTTTACATTACCTCTTTGTTATTAGATTGTCCAACAATTTCTATTTTATCCTTTTATCTTATCCTTTTTTTCCTTTTTTCTTTTTGTATCCTTACTAGTTACTCCCTTCATTTTTCTTTTTCTCCATGGAGCCTCCAAAGTTCTCTATATTTCTTTTTATTGATAAAAGGTTATTAAAGTTAATTTAAAATCGTACAAATCCTTTGACAAATATATAAATCATTTCACATAATAACTACACTTTTTTAGGATTTTTTTTAAAAAAATAGAAAAAAGATCGACAAACTATTTACATTCCACAGAACCAAACTAAAGGACAAAATAGATTACACTTGATTTTTCTTATGAAGGGTAAATATTTTATCAAATGTTCTATTTTTGACAATTTCCTTTGTTTACTCTTTTTTTTTTTTTTCTCTTGTTGATCATCATGCTTTTATCTTTTAAAAAAATATGCCTAATGTCCTATTTCATTTTTTCTTAAAACATTTAAATTAAAGTTGTAAATGAAAGTATATATCTTATTTTGTTTTCTCTTTTATTTAGTTACCTTTTAAAACTCAATGTTACAATATTTACTCAATCATTTATAATATACCCTAGCTATGAAACATAATAAATCATCTATTTCAAAGATATATGTTCACAATTGCATTAACACATTTTATAATATTCATTATAAATTAATTTTAAAAAAAAGTATCTATAATAATACTCATTATCGTCCCTCTTATTACTTTTTAAATAATTTGATCATCGTCTCATATTTTTACTATTTATGTTCTTAAAACTTTTCTATCACGTGACTTCAAAGGAGGAGGATAAGTAAAATTAAAGTAGTATTTCTTATGTGAACGAATAAATAAATAAATTATATCTATGGTTTTGACCAAATTGAATTATGGAATAATGAAAAAGCTCAATGAGTGTACACGTAGGCACTTTTAATTACAAAAAAATCAAACAACGTTATTGGTCCTGTTTTAAAGTGACAGCCAGCTCATAAAGTATAATAATAATAATAATTGAAAGAAAAAAGAAAATTTGGTGGTGATATTCTTGGGGACTATGCAAATTTCAATTTGCATGGGATGTAACTGTTCCTAATTCCCATGCAATCATATCTCTAATCTTTGGATCACTTCGACAACACCCCACCCCCCATCCAATTTCAATCTATACCAACCCCATCTCACATTTTTCTTTCTATAATCCTTACCTAGTATATTAAATTCCCCTTCAATTCATCAACTTAATTCTTTCAATTTTTTACTCAATTCATCATTTAACATGTTATCAAAAGAACCTAATCCAACATCTCATCTATTATTCAAAACCTTTGCGCTGTTATTTATTTTTCCTTCCCACCAACTAAAACAATATTAAACGATCCTAAATTACATTTTGTAGAGTAAATTCATGGTTTGGAATTTCAAATTGGAGGATGAATTTAACTTTTATCTACTCAATTTGTGCCAAATTACAATGGAAGTGAAGTAAATTTTGACAAGTGTTTTGATGTTGTATTTCCATGGGCTTTTAGAGTTATTAAGTTGCAAGGCTCTAGAGGGCAATTTGTTTGTTTAATTTCTTCAATTGGAGGATCTCATTCCATTTTCAAGAGTTTTTTTCTATTATTTTCTCTCTATTTTGATCTTTTAAGTTTAAGTTAGCAGCAAGTATCCTAAAGTACTGACCAAAATCTGAATATTTCAAGACTAATATTCTACCAAAATTTGTTATTATATCATGTTTATACACATCATTGTAATAATGCTTACATACAAGATTGAATAATTGTTTTTAGGACAACGCTTAATAGGAGCGTGTCTCTACTACCTATATTAATCGTTCCACAAAATCTTGAGCCATTTACCTTGTTTCTTGCCATGGTGGTCTAAAAACTAAGAACTTGTTTAGTAGATATTTTAGATTTGATCTATGTTTGTCTCACTTATAACTTCGACGAATATGAATTTACTATTAATTCTATTTTCTAATTCTGTGAATTTAAATAAGAACAAGTTTGAGAAATAACCCATTTTCGTATTTGAATTTTCAAATTTTGAAAATGTATGATTATATTGGAAAAGATTAGAATAGTGAAATTGTCAAAAAAAGAAAAAATTACCAAAGTACAAACTATTTAAGGAAAATCAATCGTAATAATTTATGATCCTTTAGTTATTGAAAATGTAAATCTTTTGTACCCTTTTTATTATTCTTAATTGAAAAAATGACCCTATATTATATGCTATACATTTAACATAAAACAAGTTCAAAAATTAAAATTATATATCATATATTTAACATAAAACAAGTTCATAAATTAAAGTATGTTTTTAAATTTTTGTTTTCATAATAGATTTTAAAAACTAGCTTTAAAAATTTTTGTTTTCATAATAGATTCTACAAACTAGCTTTAAATTGTTTTTTCTTTTATTATTTCTTAATTATCTAAAAAATTGTACTCGGTGTAGCAATTTGAGCTTAAGAATTTGCAAGCTTGTCATACATATTTTTCATTTTGCAAAAGTGACAAAAAAAAAAAGTTCAACCCAAATGATACACTTGATACACCCTATATACACTTAATACACATGATGTTGATACTTCTAATTCACCTAATACATATACATAAATGTTCAAGATAGCAAAATATAAATTTTTTTAATGTAATAACAATTAAGTAAATATGACTAATGACATTTGGATAAATAAAGCAATCAATGTGACATTTTTGTAAATAAGTTGATCTTTATCAACTTTTGGATAAAAAAAAAGTATATGAAACACTTTTTTAAAAGGCATTAGGGACAAATAATGAGTTATTTGTAACGCCCGAGATTAGGAGGGAGACATGAATGAACCGGTACCATATCTGAATGAGAGGAATCCTGAGGACATGAAAGTAATGTTAAGAAAGACTTAAAAGAATTAAAAGTTAATGCCTATACCAACAAGGTGCACCTTCCTTTTCGGTGACTCGATCATAAGAACATCAAAGTTAAGCGTGCTTAGCTTGGAGTAATTCTATGTTGGGTGACCTCCTGGGAATTTTTCTGGATGCATGTGACTGAGGACAAAGCATGCTGCGAGGACTCGTGTTGGTTTGTGGAAATAACTTTCACTTTAATAAGCCTTTAAGGATAGTAAGGATGAGCCTTTAAGGATAGTAAGGATGATGTCGCCAGGTTGTGTTGGTTTGTGGGAATAACTTTCACTTTAATAAGCCTTTAAGGATAGTAAGGATGATGTCGCCAGGTCGTGTTGGTTTGTGGGAATAACTTTCACTTTAATAAGCCTTTAAGGATAGTAAGGATGATGTCGCCAGGTCGCAGGGGATGCAGGGTCGCCAGGTCGCAGGGGATGCAGGGTCGCCAGGTCGCAGGGGATGCAGGGGAATATCGGAGATCCGAATTCCAAATCCTGGTCCGAATCCTGATCCGAATTCCAAATCCTGGTCCGAATCCTGGGCCTGGGACGTTACATTCGTAATCAACAAACACAATCTAATAGCAAAGTTGGGGGTCATCAATCTTGTTGCATTTTAAAATCACTTGAGATTTATTGAAAAATATCATTACCATTAGTGTCGTAAGTTTTGTTGGTGTAGGAGATTTATGAATCTATCTTAGCTATTGATATCATTACAAATACTATTATCAACCGATTATAAGTAATAACAATAAGAAGATAATGATACCAAAAAATGCAGAGTGAACAATCTAAAATCATAATCAAATTATATCTGTAACATGTCTAAATATACATAATAATAAAACAGTTCGATTACTTTTGCGATTATGACATTGCCCATTGAACCATCGATAGAGTTATGGTCATATCAATTTGACTACATCTTGGTAAACATGACCTTAGTACTGTATGTGAAACATATTGTTTCGAATTACATTCAAAACATCGATTCAATTGTAATACATGTGATAACTTCTATAAATGTCAAACTAATAAATCAAACTATCAAAATTTTGTAAACGACAATTTCAAAATAAAATCTTGTTTGAGAGTTGGGATTAATTCTCTTATGAAAATTTATGGGTTTAGCCGATAAAAACCGTGTTTGTTCAAATATAAGGGATATATTTTGATATTTTTTTCAAAATCTTCATATGAACTCAAAAAAGAGAAAGATGCATTGGAAAAAAGAACTTGTCATTGACACAAAACATCCTTTTCTTGTAAGCCTCTTTCTTCTCTTCCATAACCTCTCAGTAATAAACCACACATTTAAAAGAAGCTCGTAAAGTTTGAGTTGTCACAATAAGCTGACACATTAATGTATAAATACGATTAAGAGATTTGTGGTTAAAATCTTTCTATCCTTTGGTACTAAAAAGACTCAAATCACGGAAAGAAAGTGTTTACTTTTAAATAAATACTTTCTTAAGAAAGTGGTATTGGGTAACAGCAATGAGAATAACTTTAAAAAAAAAAAACAAGAGAGTGAAATTACAAAATAAAATCAAAATGTTCCCAAATTACAGGCACAATTAGATGTCAAGATCAACCCCAGCATTAATGTGACAAGACAGATTGCATCATTCAGAGATTGAATGCCAAATGTATATA
>JBBPDI010000009.1:16006672-16026017 GCA_037974545.1 Cucumis variabilis | reverse complement strand
AAACTTAGTTGGAGGTTGCATTTGGTAGGGATTTAATCCCAAGGATCCACACCTCATACAACAAGTAATTTCTTTGGATTCGAATCCTTATTTTTCTTTTTTTCTCTTTTTAAAAGATAAAGAGAAAGAAAAGAAAATGTAGGAAAATTTTTGTATTTTTTTACTACTTTTTTTTCCTTTTATCATCATTAAAAAAAATTCTTTAATCTTTTTCTTCTCTCTAAAAAGATAGGGAGAAAGAAAACGACATAAGAAAAATGTTCGTTTTTTTATTTATCTATATTTCATTACTTTTTTTCTTAAATTCCAACTCTTAACTTTTATTTTCATTTCTCTAAAATATAGAGAGAAAGAATGAGGATAGAGAAAATTTTATCATTATTATCGTTATTACCATTATTGTCATTTTTTTATTATTATTATATTTATTTTATTACTATTACGGTTCTTTTTTCTTTTTTACTTGTTGTTGTTATTATTATTATTATCTACCATTTTTCTTTCTTTCTTTATTCATTTCTTCTTTTTTTGTTTCTTTTCTTATTTTATTTATTGTTGTTATATTTCTTTTCTTTTTACTTATTTATATTACTATCATAATAATTATTGTTAGATGCACTTAAATGTAACTCATTGTATTTAAAATTTTTAATGTTTTAAAATCCTTTCAAATTTGAAATTCTTTATGTTTTAAAATAAAGACTTTTTTTAATCATTTAACAAATTTGTCTCTAATGTTATAAATGTTTTATGTTTTTTTTTTCAAAATCTTCAAAATTAACCTATGATTTGATAAGGTTTTCTAAATCAGTCTTTTCTAAAAAACTTATACCGTTTTCCTTAAATCCTACGACAGAATCATGAAAATTTGAGAGTCTGATTTTCTAGAATTCTTGAGGTGAGGAATCACATCTTTGGAAGTCCAAGATATGATCCCAAGAAAAAATGGATTTAATCAATGTTTTAAAAAAAATCTTTATTCGAAGACTAGCCTATGATAGATTTTGAGAAATTGTAGTAATTTCTCATTTTCTTAAGGTGAGAAGTTTTCTTCAATAATAGTCTAATTAATGAAATATTATTTCACTTATTTTATGAGATCATTGCTTCAAACACTGGAGTAATGTTGGGGTAAAATAAGACATTAGTTTTAAAATAAATTAAAAAATATTTTCAATTCAAGATTTGAAATTTGGCCACCGTTTTTCTAAATGGGTGTTGTGGGGTGCTAATACCTTTTCCACACACAAATGAATCCCGAACTCAACTCTATTTTTCGCAGACCATTTTTTTAAAAATTGTTTACTTTATTTTGGTGTCTAATCACACCGTAAAAAAAGATTGGTGATGACTCCTATTTTCTTTTAAACTAACTCTTTTGAGGACGTCGGTCGCTCTGCATCGGCTCGGACACGTGGCGACATAGCCAATCACAAGTCTCCAAGGTGATGAAGGTAGTAAATTCAAACCCTTCATACCTTTCCTTAACCACCATGGCATTAAGCATCGAATAACTTGTCAACCCACATCACAACAAAATGGTATAGTTGAAAAAAAAAACGTAGGCACATTATGGACATTGGTCTCATCTTATTGTCTTAAGACACCCTACCTCTATCATTTTGGGATGAAGCCTCTTCCATTAGTGTTTATCTTATCAACTTCTTACCTACCCTAGTCCTAAACAATATAAGTCCTTTGAAGAAGCTATTTGGTCGGAAACCTTACTATCCTTCTCTTGGAACTTTTGGTTGCAAATGCTATTCCTACCTTCGACCCTATCAATCCCATAAACTATCTTTTTGATCCAAACCCTGAAAATTCCTAAGGTACGTACAATACCTCTCATAAAGGGTACAAATGTATGTCTCCAAATGGTCATATCTTCATCTTTAGACATGTTTTACTTGATGAAAATTCATTTCCCTATTCATCCTTCTCATCACATTCCACTAATTTAAAATCTATAAGTTTCTTGTCTCCACCACTTCTATAATTCAATCACCAACTATGAACCATAATAAGGAAAGACATCACACTGACACATTTTCTGATAACACTAATCATTTGAATCCTACTAATGTGCATCCTTTAGAGATAGATGCTCAACTTAGCTCTCTGAAAGAAACCAGTCATAAAGGTGCTTGTAATAGACCAATCTCAACTCAATCCACAAATCTATCACTACCACAACAACAAGATGAGTCCAACACCAACACTAAACTACTTTCAGTATCTACTCATCCAATGATGCAGTAGGCATCAAATTTTCAAACCTACAACTCTTTTTATTAATTATACTTAACATGAACCATGTAATGCTAAGGAAGTATTCAAACATCCTCATTGGAGGAAGGCTATGGAAAAAGAGTTTGAAGCCTTACAAAAGAATGATACATGGAGACTTACTCTAAAAACTCCTAATCGAAAAGTTGTTGAATGTAAATGGGTGTTCAAGATTAAAAGGAATTTAGATTGATCTATTGCTAGATACAAAGCATGTCTAGTTGCTAAAGGATTTCATCAAACACTTAATATTGATTACAATGAAACACTTGATCCTGTTATGAAACTTGTTACTATTCTCATGTTTTTAATTATAGCAATCATGAAAGGGTAGAGTATACGTCAACTTGATGTTAATAATGATTTTCTTCATGGCATCTTAGATGGGAATGTTTACATGGAACAATCATTTGGCTTTGAAATAAAAAATCTTTGTTCGATGGATTGTCACTTAAAAAAGGCTCTTTATGGCCTTCAACAAGCCCCTCGAATATGGTATGAAAAGTTGAGCTCGAGCTTACATTCATTAGGCTTTAGAACATTTAAAGCTGATACATCTCTTTTAATCCATGTTTCTCATACTTTATGCTGCAATGTTCTAATTTATGTTGATGATCTGATTATTATCAATAGTTTTGAGAAAGATTTGGATATTCTAATTCACTCTCTAAACAGTCAGTTTTCTCTTAAGGATATGGAAAAACTTAACCCTACTTCCTTGGAAATGAAGTTTCCTACCCTACTAATGAAGGTTTTGTTTCTATCTCAATCTAAATATGTAACTAACTTGCTACATAGGACAAACATGCTAGAGGATAAACCTATAGCTACAACTATGGTCAGTGGTCCTTTACTATTTGTTTTTTAAGGGAAATCATTTCATTATATACATATGTAACGGTGCATTGTAGTATGCTACACTTACTCATTTTGAGATTTCTTATAATGTCTATATACAAAGCTTGCCAATTTATGCATGCTCCTAAAATTACACATTAACAATTTGTGAAACGAATTTTAAGATAGTGTTGGGAGATAGAAGGGAGTTGCCAACACTTTATTTAAAGCATCGAAAATTTTGAGATAACTTCTGATGCCTTTTGGATGGCATTGGGAGTTATCCTTTAAAAACTCTAGTTTGACAATGAGACAAAAAATAAATAGAAGCAGAAAAAATGGGTTATCGTCTCTTAGCACCTCCTCTTCCTAACTTCTCTTCAGTTTTATCATTTGGTGCCAAAAGGGGCTCAAGGATTTTTCATCTTCGCTTTTAGATCTTCCTTATTTTTCTTCTTTAATGGCTTCTATTTGATTTTGATTGACTTACTACTAGATTCCAACTTTAGGGTTTGATTATTTAGTTCCCGTAATTGGGTAACCAATCGAGTATGTCCCAATCGGTTAGTTCAATAACCCAACAAGTTCAATTTACTTCTTCTTTGATTGATACCATAAAATAGGATCGAATTCAAGTTGAAGTGAAGCGGATCGAGCAAGAAACAAGGTTTCTGGAGGTTAGTTCTTTTTTTTTCTCTTTTGTTCGAGGCTTTTGATCATGTGTGATTTTGAATGTGTTTTGTTAAATTATCGGTTACCAAATGTTTAGAGGCCTATTTTTGAAAATGGGTACTCCAAAAAATTTCATGAGACAAGTAGCAAGTGCGGACAATTAATTAGTTCACTACAAGAATCAGGACCATTCCCGACGCATACAAATGTCAGAAAAAATACTTTGTGCGTCGGCCAAAGTATTCTCAACGTTGGCATGGAGCTGAGAAAACTATGTTGGGGAAACTTTCACCGATGTACAAAAGGTAGACGTCGAGAACACTGTTACCGACGTAGTGAGGTGATGTCTAAATACTACGATCTTCGACATGATGACAGCACGTCGGGGAAGAACATTTTCTAACGTCACATCAGAAAAGGCTTTCCTCGACGTCAATTAGAAGCATTGAGGAAAGAGGGTATACCGACGTATAGGCTGTGTTAGAATTTATTTTTATTTTATTTTAAATTATTTTGTTATTTATTTAATTATTACTTTTTTGTTTTTTATTTTTGTTATCATGAGGTATTATTTTCGATTGTGCTTCGCAAGACAATAAACAAAATTTGTATTAAATTGTGAAAATAAAAATATTTTAATTTATAATAAAACAATATACAAGAAAGATGTTCAATACAAAAAATTACATTAAAATTTTAAAAAAGAAGTACACCTATCTATTATTACTAGTTGAGGACGCCAAATAAAGAATGTCAAACCTACAATGACATAAAAGTACAGTTAGAATAACACAGATGCAAAATTAAACAAATTAAATATTGAAAAATACGTACCCCAAGTGTTTACGACCGTCACTATACCCAACTCATCTCCTTGATCATCTTCTACATCCCCTCCATTTGTCGTGCATGGTCTGCTATTTTTTGGTCTCGCTCCTCTTTTCTTAGTTGTTGTGCTTCAATCATGCGGTTAGCATTTTTAAGGTTGGCCTTTAGTTCGCTAACCTCCATCATGTGTGATTGGTGGTCAAAAATATTGAGGAAGAAGCAGAAGCAGAAGTAGAACTCTTCCTGGAATTGGGTTTGGGGCCCCAACCAAGACATTTTGTGTAGCTCGGTCGTCTACCCAAAACGGTCTCGCATATCTCATCCTCAAAGAATGGTTGAGAACCCTCTAGGACAAGATGAGACTGAAGTTCCAACATTTGATTCTACACAATAGAAGTTTGTAAGTTGGGAGATCATCAAACTTAAAATAGGATTGAAAGTATAACAAAAGAAATTCATAAACTTACAGAAGTGATCTCTACGACTACTGAAAACAAACTCACTAGTCCTACTGACGTGCATTTTTCGAAATAACTCGAGACAGTCCATCGGCAACTGCATTCTTCAGTGAGCTTGGTCTGTCTTTGAAGGAACTACTTCACACCACTCTTGTGGTTGGGAAAGTCTTTCTTTGTACTCAACAGAAAATTTATCCTTAAGTTTCATCCAACTCTTGTTCATCTCGTTAAAAATCCTAACAAATAAATATGTTGGATTAGTTTTATATCTCTCCTCTCGAATACTTCAACTACTCAAACTTACTCTAAAAATAAGTTATGTCCAATCTTCCATTAATTATAGGCTATCGAACATTCTAAACACCCTCAATCTCAAATTCAATGGTGTACGAACACCTCTCCCAAATACGTCAACCTTTTTAATTACAGGCTATCTAACATTTTCAAATTTTCAAATTCAATTTAAATTTAAAATTTATATTCATATTCAGATTCAAATGAAAGATCAAAATTCAAATGAAAGAAAAATCTTGAATTCAAGAAACACCCCCCAATTTAAAATTAAAGGAAAAACCCCCCCCCCCCCCCTCTCAAATTAAATAAACACCCTCTCCTCCAATCTCCAATTCAATAAACAACCATCCTAAATTCAATATAACCCCACAAATCTCAACACTCACATATTCAATAATATTCCAAAATACTCAACATCACTCTTAAATTCTAAAGTCAATTCAATAAATAAACACCCTAAATTCAATATAACCTCACAAATCTTAACAATCACAAATTCAATAATATTCCAAAATACTCAACATCAATTTTAAACTCTAAAACCAATCCAAATTTAATACTAAAATAAAAAATTGCTACAAAATTATATCAATGCTTATCATATTCAAAATTTGAATAGATACATTATATCAAAATATAATATCAATGCATACATACATTTTTCCAATATTTAGCAAATATACATTTGAATCATTTTTATAATATTTAACAAACATACATTTGAATCTAAATCCTAAAAAAAATCATTATATTATATACATTCAATTTTCTCATTTTTTAAAAAAGGAATAATAAACTTGATTAGAGCGGTGATGGTGGCATTGAACGTCAATGGAGGACGGTGGGCGACGGCAACGACAGACGGCCTCAACAGTGGCGGATATGATGAACGGCAAGCTCTCTCCATGATCTCTCTATGTTCACGAAGAAAGAAATAGACCTGGCAATCCCCAACGTTCTAAAAAACTACAGGGTAACATACCATCCCCAACGTTGTATATGTACTATGTCGGGAAATCCTAAACCCTTTCCCGACGTGCCATTAATGGTGTTGGGGACAGGTTACGTTTCAAATTTATTAGATACTTTCCCCCGACGTGGTCAACGCAATGTCGAACAAAGGGGACCCAATGCCGATGTGCCTTTGCCACACATTGGAAAAGGTTGACGTATTTAATAAATATGTTCTACTTTTCCCGACGTGTGTCAAGTACACATCAGGAAAAAGCGAAATAATTATTTAATGTTTCACTTTCTTTGATGTGTATCTCTTGCACGTCGGGGAAAATAGCCCAATAAAATAATTTTTCCCACTTTTCCCGATGTTCCTCTCGTACACATTGGGGAAGGTGGACGTATTAAATAATTTTTCCACTTTCCTCAACGTGTATTTTCCAACACGTCGAGGAACATCCCCGAAGCCGATGCAAGCAAGTTGCATCGAATTTGGTTGGTCAAGACCGATGTCGTTTCCCACATCAAAATTCCTCCGATTTCTTGTAGTGGTTTGTTCTATTTTCGCTTTTCATCAATGTAGAGAATGTTGCGCGTTGTGCTGATAGTGTCGATATTGAAGAGGATACTTTAAATAGTAGGTCAATGAAATCATACTATTTTGTTTGACGAGTTGAGAAAAATATTTTTTCATGACTTGCATTTAAGATCTTTCAAAGAATTGCATATGGAGTTAAAGCAACTATGTTTTAATAATTTCTTTGGTTTATCAGGCTCGTACGAAATGACATAGGTAATTAGTTATAATCACTTAGAATTATTTGCAAACATCTCGAAAGATCTTTTGATATTTGGAAGTCCAACTGAACTTTTTAAAACTAAAAAATTTGATTGCTCAAAGGAAGACCACACTGCTGGAGCTCGAGTTTCAGGATTATGTCAAGTGAACTAAGAAAGAAAATTTTGCAAGTTTTACTGTAGCATTTGATTTCTTAGTTGCATATAGTTTTTCTTTGCATCATATTGGTGTATTTAAAACATAATATCATATAAGTCACTTTTTCTCATTCTAGTTGAGGTATATGAATTTTTTCAAATTTTGTATCAGTTTGTACAACCTGTTTTTTTGTTGTATGAGTTAAACAGATTTGGAAATCAATATTGGTTTTATTTATTTATTTTTGAAATGACAAACAATAAGAAAGAAGACCCAAAAACAGCCCACCACAACAAGCAATACCCAAATCTTATTAATTGATTATGAGAGTTATGAGCAAAAGAAGAACATGAGTATGTTTATTTGTTCTAGTTTATTTTATTCTTTTGTCATTCTTTTGTCATCTTCTTCGAATTTTCTTGTTTCTATATTGTCTTGGTATATATTTCTGAAAAACTAAGGAGGTTTTTGGTAGTGGAAGGAAGAAAGATCACTAAAGAGATTTTTTGAAAAACTAATATGACTAAGTAGTTTTTGGTATATATTTCTGAAAAACTAAGTAGTCAAGATCATCCGACGTTGCATTTTTCGACGTTGGGAAGGCCTCTTCCGACGCATTCTCCTCAACCCCCTCCCAACGCGCATTTATGTTTCAAGAGATCTCTTTTTGATGCATTTTCGTATATCTTCTGAAAATTTTATGCATTGGGAGATCCAGAATTTCTTGTAGAGTGATTGTTTTTCATACTTCAACTGCCATGACTTTTCTTTTTTGTGATTAGCCGAATTACACATTCTTTGTACTAATTTAAATATTAAGAGGGTAGAATATTTGACACCAACACTGGTGTAAGAAACATCATGTTGGTTAGCTCGAAAAGGAAGACAAAAACAAGAAAAAGCAAGTTAGAGGTCAAGTCCAAAATGGGACTACAACGATGTTTAACACATGCAAGATCCAGACATCGACGAGGGATAAAAAAAATTTTTGACACAACTTTTACATAGTTGCTAATTTTTTTTTCAAAAAATTTGGTGTGAGATTTAAATGAGGAAGCTTAGGAGAAGCTTTTTGAAAGGGTGCATGTGCACAAGATTGAAATGGCACATGGGTGTTCCTGTCTATGCCATTGCTTGTGGTCCAGAGAAGATCAAATATACAACCATCATCTTCTTTGTGACAATGAGGTATTTAAAAAGCCAACTCTCTCTCTACACATATTATGATTTTTGTTGATGTTACATTTTCATCTACTTTATAACAAAGTATATATATATAAAACTGAAGTACCATGCATTAAATATAACTTTTAATATACACATGTAAGTGGTCGAATATATACAAATTACAATTCACGTCGTGTATTGTAAGGTATAAGTAGTTTCTAATAGAGAAAAGAATGTATTTGTACTACTTATTTTTTGTTGTATCATTTAAAATTTTTAAATAACACAATTGTATATCAACTTGAAAAAGTTATTTGGATCATTGAATCAATTATTTATAGTACGTACTATAAATAATTGATTCAATGATCCAAATAACTTTTTGTAATTTTAATTTGGGTTTGAGTCTTTTCCTATTTCTTTTTTATTAAAATAACGATACCTTAAATGTCATATTTTGTCAACCACATAAATTTAATAAAACCTATTTCATAATTTGTTCATAATTCAATGGAATAAAGTATATATTTGTAATGAAGATTAAAAAAAAAAAATAGAACACTTGAATTTATACTATTATTAAAATTGAGTTCCAAAACGTGTAAATAAAAGGAATTTTTACCCTTTAAATTAATAATTACTTACTTAATTGTTAAAATGAGTTTTTCTTCTATAAGTACATAAAATTCTGAAAATAATAATAATTATTTTTCAATATTTAAACTCAAAAAATTAATAAAAGAATAGACAAATATTAAAATAGTATGAAAAAAAGAGAACTTTTTGATTGGATAATGCTTGGAATTTGTGATATAAGTTGATCTAAAAATTTACTATACTTAGAGTCTTTTTAGATTTAACAATGAATTAAAATTAATAGTAGTAATTGATTGATATTAATTTATTGATAATATATATATATATATATTTACTGGTTTATTTTACAAGTTCCAAGTTCCAAGTTCCAAGTTCCAAGTATAATTATTCCACCTGTATTGAGATATTAGAAAACTCACGTTAGATGGTTTGTAAATTAAAATTCTTAGAATAACAATATCTTGAATTTTTAAAAAGTCAAATTATGTGAAACTTAATCTAAGATCATGTGACCGAACATATACAATAAAGAAATATTTGGAGAAAACACCTTAATTTCTTTGATGTTTTACAAATGTTCCAAATTTTCAACATTATCTTATGTAGGAAATTACGGTATTTTAGGACAATTTTAACTTTCATCTAACTACGTGAAAATAATTATTTTTCAAAAATTTTAAACAATATTTTTCTTAATTATCAAAAATTAAATTTATTATATCAATTGTAACTTTCTCAATTATTAATTCATATGTATTTATATTTATTAATGTAATATTTATTACTTTAGCAATTATTTAAATATGGTATAAATTAAATAACTTATAGGGACGCTTTTAAAAATAGCAAAATAAATTAAAATATTTACAAACTATAACAAATTTTTGGATTCTATCACGGTTAGTCTTCTATCACTCTAGCATATCAATGACTATTAGTGATAGAATTTGTTATAAGTTGTAGATATTTTGTAAAATTTGCTATTTTTGAAAATTTCCCTAACTTATATGGTAATAATATTTTTAATTATCCTTTCCTATAATTATTTTCAATTTAATGCTCAAACCAAAAGTTTTTTTCAAGCCATCATCAATTCCAACGTCAGATTTTTTTTTCGATTCCTATAGAAATCAATTTTCGTTATTTCTTCTTCCCTTCCTATTTGGTGATTTTGAATTAGTTAGTCTATATGTTTTTCATTCATTTTTCAATACGTATATTATTTATTCTTCCGTTTTCTAGCATATATTTTTTTTTCTAAAAAAGATTGTTCTCTCTTCTTCCATTTTGTAGCATATATTCTGATCATGTTCTTCCTATTTTGTTTAATTTTATATTCTTTAGTTTATCTTCCTGTCATGTTCGGTATACCACTCCATACACAAATTATATATTCGTTCTGTATTTTTTTTTACACTGTGCTACTGAATAATACATTTATGTTTTATGTTCTGTTTCATATTTACCACTGCATATATTCAATAATACATTTATAGTTTTTTTTAATTATATAATTTTTTCTTGCTAAATTTATATACCACTACATACACATATTATATAAACTACTGCATAATACATATATCTTACGTGATTTGTTATATATATTCTACTTCATATATTTGATAATACATAAATCATTTTATCAGTATATAGATCTTTATATATACAATAAGATGTACTTAGTGGAAGATATAAGTTCATTGTTTTCTTCTGTGATCTGTTATATATATACTACATATATTCAATAATACATAAGTTGTAGTTGAATTTCATCATATATCATTGTATACACAGATGATATTGTCAGTATATATATATGTGTACGATAACACGTATTTAGTGATGCATATAGTTCACTTTTTTTTTCCATGTTTCGTATCATTTTCTTTATTTTTTTTTCTCTATCTGATCAATATTTTTTTTGTTTTCTTACATATATACTATTGCATAATACATTGTTCTATAATTTATTACGTATACACTACTGCATATGAAATAATATAAAAATTGAAGTTGTCATCCTCCTACCGAATGTAAAATGTTCAATTGGTCGACAAAAAAATATTAGAATTCCTTCTAAAATGGAGTTCAAGAGACGCATTAAATGTAGCGTTGTGGACATGTTGGCAATAACCGAAAGAGATGCAAACTTTTTTTATTGAACTAGTTTTTTCTCTTATTATTATTAGACTTTTAGTATGTTATTTCATATTTTTATTTGAAATATTTATATTCCAGTTTTTAATTCAATTATTTTATTTCTATATTTTTCCATACATTTTTATCTACTATACTGATCAAAGTTCTTTGATTTATTATATTTAATAGACTATCTTTCATACATAATCTTTATTGTTTCAAACATAACTTATATTTATTACATATAATATAAATATTTGAAATAAAATACATAAATCAATTAACTAATTGATAACATAATCTTTCTTTTATAAAATATATAATGTATTATTTCATATATACTATTCATAAACCAATTTAACATATCCTCTCCATTCAACCAATTTTTCATACAATTCCTTAGAATTTCAATTCTTTCATCAAAGTTCCTACATCGCAAACATATTCAGTTTTTCTCAACATGACATATACCAATGAACAACTAATGTTTTAATGACATATATTACATATACTCATCATATTTTTTTTCATCCATGTTCCTGTAAATATAAACAACTTTCATAAATAATCGCTATTGTTTCAAACATAATGTATTATTTACTATGTAAGATATGAATATTTTAAATAAAATACATAAAAATTGATATTTGAACCTTTCATTCATAAAATATACACCGTATTATTCAATATATACTATAATTACGTGGAATATATAACAAACAATGCAAAACAAAAGAAAGAATGGATGGAGAGAGAGATTAGAAAGTGAGAGAGAGATCGGGAGGGAAAATTTTTTGAACAAAATCACCAAAGAAAAATAATTAAGAGATAATTTTTATTATAATATTACCATAATAGAATTAATCACTTACCATAGTTACATAGGACATCTAATAAATGGAATCTTAATCATGGTTCACTTTCCTTTCTTATTTTTCTATTTTTTAATATATTATTAATAATAATAAATGGGTAAATTGGCCATTTTGGTCCTATATTTGTGTAAAATATTAGTCAATTTAGAATATTTTTGAAAATTTTAAAAAATTTAGATCCATTTTGTAATATAATATACCATTTTAGGTTTTAGTAGTTAAAACCCCTAAAATAAAAAGTCCTAAGGGTATGTAATTCTATGTGTTTAGCTAAGATTAGATGTATACATAGAGTTGAGTTTGGTTGTGGAGTTTTTTTTTTTTGCACAAACTCAAAAATTCATATCGAGTTGATTTGGGTTGAATTATTAGGTTTTTTATTCAACTGGAAAGTCACGTAGGAGCAAGGAACACGTGGACCATCTCTCACTTATGACTTTGTATTTTCAATATAAAATTTGGACACCCATTATATATATATGTATACTAACCAAATTTACAAGGCAGTGTAGTGATAGTGTGATTATACTATGATAGTACTGGTTTGGGTTTAAGTTTTGCCTCTTACCTTTTGAAATGAGTAATTATAATAGGTAACAATTTTAGTAATAATTAAACATATAACAACATTTTTAAAAAATTGTAAATATAGCAAAGTCCATCGGTAATAAACTCTATTATTGATAGACCAATATTTGTGAAATGATCTATTTATGATAGACTTTGACATATTTTGCTATGTTTACAACTATCTATTTTAAAATTAAATTTATTTTATAGTTAAAATTACTTGAGGTGCTAACATTCAGTTCAAGTTTTCTCTTAACTGAAAAAAAAAACTTTTTAACTTAAATTTTCTAAGTAACAGAAAGTTAGAAAAACTATATTTTTATTTTTATTTTTCTGCTCATTTTTAGTTACAATTTTTCGTTAGTTTATTAATTATTATTTGAGCGATAACCATTTTGTTTTTTGTTTTTTGTTTTTGAAGATTAAGTCTATTTCTTTTCCATATTTTATAATTTATATATATATTTTTACTTACAATGGTCGGATTCTTTGTTAAATCCTAAAACAAAATCAACTTTTTGATATCTATTTTTTCTAGTTTAAAAAAATTTTCTTAGCTTTTTAAACTATTGATAGATTATAGATATAACAAAGAAAAAAAAAAGTAAAGGAAAAATTAGTATCTATGTACTTAATTAAAAGATAAAATCAAAAAACAAAATGATCCTGAATGAAATCTTCATTATTTGGATGTTAATTTTAGTTTTTGAAAATTAAAGCATATAAACACCACAATTTTCAAATATATTTTTATTACTTTGTTATTTTTTTACCATTATTTTAAAATTGCATCGAAGTCAATATAATTTTAATTCTTAATTTCTAACATTTAAACTAAAAAATATCAAAACATATAATTTAACTGTAATAAGCTTCGTAAAAATATCTAATACATGTATAAACTAATTTCATTTTAATGTCTATAAGCTTTATATAATATTATACTGATAGACTTTGATATATTTATAATTTCTTTTAAGTGTTGCTGTATTCTTGACTATGAGATAGAGTTTCTTCTAAAGTGGTGCCTCTGCCTTCCAAAATTGAATTTATTATTATAATTGAATTTTGTTCTAACACTAGCATTGGGTTTAAGTCCTCACTAAAAGTGAAATTTATATTTTTTCAAAAAAACAAAAATTCTCTTTTTAACTTAAATTTTGTAGCTAACAACCATTTCTTTCGGTCCCATACAGACAATTTTTTGTTGCTTAAAATTTGAAATACACATGTGTCTGTATATATACATATCACATATTAGTTAGAATAACACTCAATTTTATTTTTTCTTTCCTATTTATCATAGGTTTATTTAAAAATATATATCTTTAAGTTTTAAAACTATTCAGTAATTATTTGATTATTTGTTTGAAGTTTTTAAAAATTAAGGCATATAAACAAATATAATTTTTTTGCTTTGTTATTTTTCTACCGTAACTTTAAAATTACATTCAAGTTAGTACCATTTTATTTCTTAATTTCTAAAATTGCGACTAATAAATATCTAAACTTTTAATTTTTACTTTAATAAGACTTTTAAAAATATAATATATATATAAATTTTCAATGAAGCACCTGAAAATCTCACCGAAATATGCATATAAAAAAAGCTTATATTCTTAAATGTTATTTTACACTGAATTACTCTATTTACAATTCTAACAATATCCGATAGATGAGAATAAACTATATTTTTTATAATTCTATAACATTGTTGTTATACACTCAATTACTATTTTAGAGGTGTGTTTCAGAACCTGGAATATAACTAGGATTATTAAGAATGAAAGGAGTGTTAGAATGCAATAAAGGACTGAACAAAAATAAAATTGTAAAAAGTAAAAATGGTAGAAAATAAAATTTAATTTAAAAAAATCAAAACGAAAAGAATTTAATACTTAAATTTAGACTCAAAACGTAGGATTCAAATGTGAGTTTTAGATTATAATAACATGATACTCCAAATCCAGTAGAAGGGTTTGTTGAGTTTAGGAAAGGATGATTTTGTGAAAGGGGATGGGCTGCATATATTAAAATGAGTTTAGTGTGAGATGGATGTGCTTTCCGAGGCCCAATCCAAACAACAATAATTCTCATGCTTCATTTTCCCTTCACCCCTCTTTGTAGGGGAAGAAGAAAAAAAACACAATCGCATTCACGAAACCCTTTTCATTCTTTTCTCTTTCAATAAAATTTAATTGAATAGGAAGGTATAGCAATGTTGAATAGTACTAAAAAAAACCATGTTTAAACTTTAATAAACCTTTCTGATTTCTACTTATTTCATGTTTAATAAATTTTAAAAAGGTTTACACTAAAACAAATTTTCAATATTAAAATACAAAATTTTATATTGTACTTGTTTTAGATATTTGTTATGCATTTTAAAAAATAATAAAAACAGCACTTCAATTTGTATTTCGAAAATAAAAATGATTATGTTCTACATTTTTTGTACACACTTTTGGAAATGTCCTGAAAATTTGGAATGAAAAACAAGAACAGTAATAAATATTTTGTTTTTTTTCATAAAATTAGAATAAAAAATAGAAAACTAAAACAAAAATATTATCAAATGAGTAGTTTTGTGAAAAGAGATAGGTAGGAATTACTTCTAAACAAAATTTATGAATTTTGTTACCAAATAAATTTTATTAGATATCATTGGCTTAGTAGTTTTTTTGTCCATAACATGGCGAGTGCCTTTATCTTACATCCTGTAAATTCAATTCTGTACTCTATTTAGTTTCTTTTTTTTTTTTTTCAACTTATGTAATTTTGACTTGACATATATATATATATTTAAATATGGTTTGATTTTTTTCTTATTATATGTTTTACTACAAGTTAATGTTTTATATAAGAAAAAATGAAAAACTCCAGCAATATTTGAAATTTTAAATTATTAAAAAATTATCGTTAAACATTTAAAAACATGGAGTTTAGACATAAAAATTATATAAGTTATATAATTAAAAAAAAACACAATTTAGATATAAAAATAAAAATTTTTTAAAAAGCTTTCAAAAAAAAAAAACTTTAAGTTTAAAAAAGAATTAATTAAGAAACGTTGAAAGTGAAAATTGTGGATAAAGGTCCATGACCTCCTTTCTATGTGATGAGATGTGGAGCCATGTGGTGGAAATTGTGGTCCGTTTTCAATTTCAATATCTATTTTTGTCAAATATTTTTCTTTTTTTTTTATTGTTTTTGTCATTATTTATTAAAGAAATCGTAAATTTGAGAATCATATATAACAAACAAAGAAAAATGTCATTCTAAATTCAATATATCAAAAACTATCTTATACAAACCTAATGACTAGTTTTTAAATTGTCTCCCAATAAAACTTTAGTGTGACATAGTAAAAAGACAAAATTACCTATACGAAAATGTCATAAAAGAATAAAATAAAAAATAGATAAAATTGCATCAAAATTATTAAATAAACATAAACAATAATTTGATGGTTTGGCGATGCATATTAGGAAAAAGTAAACTTTAGATAATTGGCTCTAAAAACTTCATGTGAAAGAACTTGAGCCTAAACTTCATGAAGAAGATGGAACTTCAAGGACTTTAGCATTAGAGCTACTTTTTTATTTTATCTTTGTAGATTTTGTATTCTCAAAATTATAAATTTATTATTGTTGTTAGGTGAAGGTATGTACGTTTTTTCTATCCTAAATTTTAACATCAATGATTGTCAATGGATGCTTCTAACCTATAAATTAATTGGCATGGACAGATGCCATTTAAAAATGACACCATGCAATCTTTTTATTCAAGCTTCACCTGATGCATAAGAAATAGTGTTAAAATTAGTGGAGGAAAAAGAATGAACATTTGAATTCATCCCTTAAATATATCACCAATATTCTTCTCAATCTATTTTTTAAAAACTTAAAATTAATTTTGAATCACACAACATGAGAACTTTTTTTTTCATATACATCTAAATTAAAATATAATATACTAGATATAAAGGTGAACATTCAATCAATTAAAATGATGAATGAGAAGAGTAATTAATATATCTTATTAAGACAATAAGATTCTCATTTGATTATTTTCTAAAGAGGTAGTATTGACTATTTTTTATTGGTTTTAAAAGTTCACCATAAACCATTTCTGAAGAGCTCCATTTCACATTTTAAGTTTTATCACATAGATCTATCTTCCGATGTCAAAATTTTCTTCAAATTTCTCTATGAAAGTAAGTAAAAATAAATTAAGATATTTTAATTAGAGAGATTAAACTTGAATTAAATAAAGAGAAATTTTTTATTCTCAAATTTTATTTAACACAATGGGTTAAATACCTTATACAACTTCTTATATATTAATCATTGTTTTAATCCTAGTTGAACATGGAAATCTTAATTACTACTGCTAAATTTGTATCCTCAACGTGTCTTCTCATCTTCACGATAGTACCTCTTTGGATCAAGATTCAAAAAATTATTTTTTAAACAAATGCTCGTTTGCTCAGCTCCATAGACTTTGATACAACATTTAATTAACAAGAATTTAAATATGAGATCTTCAATATTCTTTTTAATTTTAATTTAATTTCTAAAAAGTCAAATTAGCATAATACGTAGCCATTAAATAATTGTAGATTATGAAGTGGATTAAATTACAAAATTAATAGTCTCAAAATTATTCGTCTTTATGGTTTGAGGGAAAGTTTCATTAGTTACTCCAGAGTTGAAGTGATCTATAAGATTTTATTATTGAGAATCTAACCTCTTGATAAGACTTCGATCTTAGTTTTTATAGTTTGATTAAATTATACCATAAATAATACATACCATAAACCTAAGTTGTGATAAATCAAACTAGCTATGAAGAGCAAATTATAACTGTTGACTATGTAAAGACTAACTTTAACTTGGGGACTAAATCTACTATTTAACTTACTAAATTTTAAATAAAGGATTTTGGGCCTGTTAACAACTTTGACAAACAACCTGCTTTTACTTTCATGGCTGCATGTTCTTGTGTATGTCGCTGCAATCTATAGATTTGTGACGTTATAGTTTGTGTAACAACTATTCTCAATTTATTAATTATAATTTGTCTAAGAACCCTTGTTTTGTATCATAGAAGAAAGAAGTTTGTATATTTCAAATAGTTTCTTGAGACAAAAAAAAAATTAGAAAATTAAATAGTTGATCGATATTCATGAATTACATTCATATTTGTGATAAATTTGTTAAAAAAATTGAATAATTCAACCGACATATTATTTGTATTGTCAATGTCGATGTTAGATCTTAACTTATTTGATACAATAATGTGAAAAAATGTTACATAGACTTGGTATTTAAATTTAAAAACGTATTTAAATATAACAAAATGAATCAAAATACAAAATATAACAAAATTTTATATCAATCACTTCTATTAACGTCTATAATTGATAAACATCGATAAAAGTCTATTAGTGATATTGTTACACAATGATAGAAGCTTAAAATTTTATTATATAAATATTTTCAAAAATTTTGTCATGTAATAATTATGTCACGATCTTTAAAGAAATTGACCTATTGATTTCGTGGTCCCAATAAAAAAACAATACATTATATATATATATATATATATATTTTGATTGAAAATGAAAAAGATGATGAAATACATGCAAAAATAGTCACGTGTGCTTGAATCTATTTCATTGGGTCCCACGTGATGCTGATGCTTAATTTCTTACCATTGGTCAATCTTCATGTATGTATGTATACATATGAGTTAAAATACACTTTTAGTTTAAATTTCAAAAGATATACTTTAATCTTTGGGTTTAAAAAATAATTACAAATAGTCTCTGCAAACAACGAGCCTCCAAATATCTTTAAAATAGTATGACATTATCTATTTCGAGCATAAACTTTTATGACTTTGTTCAAATCAAAGGTGTTCATGCCATGAAGATGATTGATTTCCCTTATATGTGTCTATGATTATCTCCTTATTTAATTAATCGATGTGGGATTTTGGTCTCGCCCTCAACAACCCTCTCCTTTGCAAAAGATCATTGAGCCTTCCCTCAAATAGCTTGTCATTCATTTGTGTAAACACTTATCTAGCTAAATTTTCTTCACTGGAGCACACACTATCAGATAGAGTTTGACCATGGATTACACCTTAATCACCTACGTTTGAGGTTTCAATAGTTCGATACATCTTTGTTTTCCACATGAGGATTCTACCAAACATAGTTAAATCAAAAGCATGAACTTGATCCCATTTTGGTAAGAGATAATAATGAACTTCAAAATATTTTCACAATGACATGATATTGTCCACTTTGACATAAACTCTCATAGTTTAGTTTGTCCCATATCAATAAAGATATTTATCCCTCTCACAATTCATTCTCCTATCTAATTGATATGAAACTTTGATCACATCTTCAACAATTTTAAAATTAGACAGTTACCAACTTTAAAACTTTGAGACCACAAAAAGCATTTTGCCCTTTTTGCTTTATATCCATCCACTTTTTACCTCATCGAAGTTTTACTTGAAAATTTGATTATTTTGATGTTTGGATCGTTTATTCACATTTTGAATATTTGCGTTGTTTTTTACAATTTTGAGAACTAAATAAGCATGTACAAATAGCATACATTTTCCGAAGATTTGAACTAAAAACAACAATTGAAATAAAACCCTTGAAAATAAAAGGGAAATCTTTAATCTCATACTCTTTACTCATCAATTAT
>JBBPDI010000009.1:15961499-15980622 GCA_037974545.1 Cucumis variabilis | reverse complement strand
AAGAAGAGCATTGGGCATGGCGGAGGAGAAATGGTGGGAGGAAATGGAAGGGGAGATTCCTATCTGGAGAGAAGAAGAAGCAGAAGCAGCCATTTGAGTTTGAGACCATACAAACGGAACACTCGGAGTTAAATGCGATGCGATATAACAAATTGGATTACATTACACATCTTTCGATTCTCTCCCCAACAGTCTCTGTTCTTTTCTCATGGGGAGTGTCACACACGCGCTCCATTTCTTTATATCTAAATTTTGTAAGTTGATTCAAAAAATTGTGTATATTGTTCTATTTTTTTTTTACTTAAACTTTTAAACACTCATTTAAAAAATCAAGATCCTATTAACTTTTTAGTGAATATGACTTTTACATTTGGGTTACTGGATTCTAAATTTATCATATTAATTAAATTAATTACTGTGATAATATTTATTTATAATTTTATAAAATTTGTTTTCTATATTTGTTGTTCTTTTTAAAAAATTATTTAACATTGCCATGAATTTCATGCCAGTGTCCCTTTTATTTTTCTTTTATCATATTTAATGTTTTTATAATTTGCTTCAAGATTACCGTTTTAAAATAAATTCAAAGAGTGGGAGTTGGACAGAGTACGTGAGTGAGTTTGGAGGAAATAAATAACAAAATTGGTTCTTTTTGTTTATTTGATTAAGTGTGTTAGATTGCGTTTATATATAAATAAAAAATTTATAGAATAAATTAGTAAGATTTTTTTGCCATTATCAATTTAACTAAAATGATAATCTATAGTCTAATAATTTAAATAGAAGTTATTATCATTCCATTAAAAAGCTAACGTAATCCTAACTATAAGAACCAAAGTAAGTTCTTTTTAAAAGTTTGAAGACTAAACCTTTTTTTTTAATTATTACTTCACAAAATATTACAATTTGTAAATAGAAATATTTACATTGTATAGAACTGATATTTACCCAAATATCTCCACGAATTATGATATTCTCTACTTTGAACATACACCCTCATGGGTTTGCTTTTGCTATCATCCTAAAAAGTCTCATACCAATAGAAATAACTGTCCTCACTTATATATCCAAGATCATCTCATTATCTAACTGATGTGGGACTTTGGTCTAATTCACAATCACATTGTTATCTAGGTTGATTGACTTATTTTATTAAAGGTAAAATTGGAGCTTATTAATATCTATTAATAAACATATGGATGATATTTATTAATAAAGATATGTAGTTAATTTTGGAGATTTGGTTGTTTTGTTTATTAATAAGTATATGGTTAATATTTATTAATAAAAATATTTTGTTGGTTAATAAAAATATTAACCATATTTATTAATAAATTGATGGAGTTGGTTGTGGTTTTATTACACCTGTGATCGGCAGTATCATCCTTACTATGCTTAAAGGCTTATTGGAGTGAAAGTTGTCTTCACAAGCCAACACAAGTCCTTTCAGCATATTTTGTCCTCACTCACATGCATCCTAGGAATATTTTCAGAAGGTCATCAAACATAGAATTGCTCCAAACTAAGCACGTTTAACTTTAGAATTCGTATGATAAAGCCACCGAAGGAAGGTGCACCTTGTTGATCTAGGTATTAATTTTTAGTTCTTTTAAGTCATTTTTAACATTACTTTCATGTCCTCAGGATCCGTCTCATTCAGATATGATACTAATTCATTCATGTCTCCCTCCTAATCTCGGGCGTTACAGTCTTTTCAAAGAAAAAAAAAACATTTACGATGATATATTCATATTTGTGAAAGTTTCAATGTGCTCCTTCAAGAACCTATGGGTTACAATACTGCATACTAAAGATAGGAGATTAACAAGCAATTCAAGATTGCTTGACGTAGACATGGCAAGTGGTCATTGATTAAGGGGGAGTGATCCTATTAATGTTACGACAATTGCTTTTAGACAATTCTTAGTTATGATGTTTGTGAGTCAGTCCATGGTTAGCATGTTGATTCATGATTAATTAGAATGTCGTACCATATGTCATAACATTGTAATGGTCAATAATTACAACTCGAGCAATATAATCACTTATCATGGGTCTAAGGCCCTCCAAATGTAGATGTTTATGTCATCGAACTAGGTTACCAAAGTTTGATATATTCTCTCTGCTTCTATGTGCTTTCATAGTTGTTCTTTCTATTATTAACTCTTGGTACAACAAATAGTACAATAATAACTAAGGGTGTGTTTTTTCAAGAACAATTTCAAAAACGAAAAATACCAAAAATGCTCCAGTCAACACGCGATTAATTGGCTACTCACGGACATAATATATTTGGTACATGATCTTGTAGATTTTTTTTATATTTGGTACACGATCGTTTTTAGATTTGGTTACATATTCTTTTATATTTGGTACACAACCGTTTAAATTTAGGTATACAATCGTATATCCAAATCTCAACGATTTTTTTTCAAGATCTTTCATATTTTCTACATGATCTTGTATCAATATCGTTTAGATTATGTACACGATCGTGTAGCCAAATCTAACCGATTGTTTACCAATATCCCAATGATTTTTGTTCAAGATTGTTTTTTATATTTTGAACACGATCTTGAACCAAATAACACTTTGAAAAAAATAATACAAAATTTATGATTGAATGAAAATAAAGATCATGATTTCAAAAAATATATATATAAAAGAAAAATTGCAAAAGAAGAAGAGAAGAAAGAAGATGGAAAGTAAGGATAAATCGGAAATATTTTAAAAAAATGGACGGGGGCTTTTTGGATTTGTTACACGGCCGTAAATATTTTGGTGTTTTGTTATATTCATAAAAAATAACTTTGTAGATATTTATAAATATTTTCTAACCATTTTGTTATTTAAAATAATTTTCTTAGTTCACATTTGACATCTAATCAAATGATCTATTAATTTATTAATTACTTATAATTATAACTATAAATGACTTATTACCAAATATTGAAGTCAAATATAGAAAATATGTATGAATTTTGTATTTTGTTTTAACTTATTTTTAAAGTTTCAATAGTATTATTTAATACTACTGAAAAATGTTTAAAAAAATCACTTTAAGGTAGTTCTCATTACGTTTTTTATGAGAACTGTTACATTTTGTTTTTTTTAAAATATCTTCTTGCTCCATAAGTCTTAGATCTAATATTCGTTTAGTGTTTAGGTTTTAAAATGTTATGTTTTTTTTACCAGTTTTAAGTTCAAATTTAATTTTGTGCATAAATCAAAATGTAGCAATTTTACCATTGAGATTTGAGTTTTATTTCAATTAAAAATATGAATTCTTATTCATAATCGAAAGCTCAAAAATGATGAAAATAGTCAAAGTCAAAAAAGTCAAAATGTTGACTTATAACTTTGAAAAGTCAAACTTTGACTAACTTTATATTCAAATGTGATTTAAATTTTGGGAAAATGAATGTGGATTCATGCTCGAAAGGTCTGAATTAGTCAAGATGAACAAAATGGTAAAAAGTCAAAATGTTGACTTTTTTACTTTAAAAAGTTAAAGTTCGACTTTGACTTTGACTTAAATGGTCAAATGACCATATTGCCATTGGACTGCAATTAGTGGGAAAATCCAATATTCTATTGGATAATTCCACTAACACTTAGTGGGATAAGTGGTTACATGGGGATGTAAACACCTAGCCCACTAAGTTCCACTAATGGTTAGTAGAATGTTAGATGGTGAGATTTGATGAACTAATTACATGCAATTTGCATGTAATCAAGTTATTTAAAGGATTTTTTTTAAATATTTCAAAACGTTTGGTAGTCTTTGTGTTGTTCACTTATAAAATAAACAAAAAATAATCATTTTATTTTACCAAATCCCAACTCAAAATTTCATCTCTCTCTCTTCATTTCCTTCATTTATCAGATCTCATAACTCGGTTTTAAGTTCAGAGAATAGTAGGTCAACATTAGTGCTAGTCTCAAGTTCAAGTTCATGTGGAGATTATGAAGAACGAGAAGCTATGAAGGTACATATTTGATAAACCCTAATTTCTAATTAATTCGAGTATGTGATGCATGTTAATTTCTAAATAGTTTAGATGCAATTATGGTAAAATTGATTTCTTTTTCCACTGCGCATGTCTATCGCTTTCTATCAAAGCTTTGATATCACCAGCCAAGGATTAAACTTCGAAGAAGGCATTAAAAAACTAACCCTTGTTTACAAAGTTTTAACTACTACCATGCATCCTTGTATTAATGTCTTCAACTAAAGGAAAAAGCAGGTTGATTTAAACAAATCTAAATAAATCTTCTCTGTTAGTGTTCCAAAACTCCTTTCTTGGGAAGAAGTTACCAAGAATTCCCATTGGGTATTAGACAATGCTTTTATCCCTCTAAAGAAAGAGAAAGAACTTTCCCATATAATTGAACATCCTGATGGGAGAGTGGAGATCATGTTTGAGAGTGAATTGCCTAGATTTCCTGTTGTCAAAGAAAACATGCGTTCTCGAGAATTTATGAGTTCAAGGCCAAACACATTTAAAGTTTGGAGGGAGGTAGTACCTAATCTAAATAGATCAAATTTTCTAAGGATTAACTTTGTTAGATTAGATCAAGGAATACTAAACATTGTTTATCAAATACAAAGTGAGTCGTATCCATAGTGTTACTAGGATAAGGTATCCAACCTTATTCCTATACTGTAGACCCTTTAAGCTGATCTCAAACATTGATCATGTATGTCTCTACATACTGTTCAAGATTTTATTAAACAACTTAGGATGTTAGTTTATTGGATTTGGATTTGTAACGACCCAACTTTTCTAACGAAGTCGAAGTCATCAATTTTTGACAAGACACTTTGATTGACACAAAACATAGTAAAATTTATTTGAAACCATATAGTCAAAGAAAAACTTAAGTTTGGGTTCTGTTTCAATAAACCAAAATCTTTCAAAGTACAGTTTTAAAAAAAACAGTTAAATCACAAATATTTCTAAACAGTCTCATGTACTAAGGAAAACAAGAAAAACATAGAGCGAAAGCATTTGAAGAACTTTCCCCTATGGCAATCACGTCTCCTTCTTGTCCCTCGTCGGTATGCATCCTTTATTACCTTTGCCTTAAAAAGTTAAACATAAAAGCAAAAAGTTAAACATAAAAGCATGTAACGTTCGAGGTTAGGAGGGAGACATGAATGAACCGGTATCATATCTGAATGAGAGGGATCCTGAGGACATAAAAGTAGTGTTAAGAAAGACTTAAAAGAATTAAAAGTTAATACCTATATCAACAAGGTGCACCTCAGGGATCTTAAAGTTACACTTACGGGATGAATTAAGTTAGTTAATGAATCCTTGACCAAACAATGTTTCTAAGAACTATAGGAATATAATGTATTCTTGTATTAGTTATTAGTTGAGATTGTCTCAATTTAGGAGATGAGTAGTTGGTCACCCTTCGATGGCTGTTACTCTAAAGTTCTAAAGTATCATTGAAAAACTAAATCATTTGTTTGATTAGGGTTATTTGATTGCTTGTTTTTGCTGAATTGATTGGATTATTAGATAACTAATAGTGTCAATTGTTTGATATTGCAACATGTCATCTTCATTTATTCAACTGCTTAAAAATGAAAAATTAACCGATGAAAATTATGCAACGTGAAAGTCATACGTGAATATGATTCTGGTTATTAATGATTTACGTTTTATCTTATTGGAGGAATGTCCTCCTTTCCCTGCTCGAAATGCATTTTAGAATGTCAGAGATGCATATAACCGTTGGACAAAGGCCAATGACAAGACCCACGTCTATTCCTTGTTCAGTATGTCTGACATATTGAGTAAGAAATACGAGACCATTATCATTACATGTTAGATCATGGACTCCCTCTAACAGATGTTTAAGAAGAATAAAAAAGAAGGTAAATATGATTTACTTGTTTTAGAAACATGTATAGTGAAAAAGGACCAAAATGCCTGGATACTTGATTCATGAGCCACTAGCCATGTTTGCTCTTCTTTACAAAAAACTAGTTCCTTTAAGCATCTCGAGGAGAATGAGATGACACTCAGTGTTGAAACGAGAGATGTCATTTCAGCTTGTACAATGACAGATGTTAAGTTGTCTTTCAAAAATAGATTCTTGTTTGTAGAAAACTTGTACACAGTTCCTAAGATTAAAAGGACTCTTATATCTATTTCTTGTCTTATTGAACAATCATATAATATAATATTTTCTTTAAATGAAGCGTTCATTTTAAACATTTGTTTGGCTAAGCTTGAAAACAACTTGTATGTATTAAGACCTATCGAAGCGAAAGAAAAGCGAAAGCAATTTTAAATCATGAAATGTTTAAAACTGCTAATACTCAAAATAAAAGACAAAGAATTTCTCCTAATAACAATTTCTATCTTTGGAATTTAAGATTAAGTCACATTAATCTCGATAGGATCAAGAGATTGGGAAAGAATGGATTTCTAAATGAGTTAGAAGATGATTCATCAACTCTATGTGAATCTTGTCTTGAAGGAAATATGACTAAAAGACCTTTTACTTGAAAAGGTTATAGAGCCAAAGAGCCCCTAAAACTTATACATTCAGACCTTTGTGGTTCGATGAATATAAAAGCTAGAGGAGATTTTGAATACTTCATCTTCTTTATAAATGATTATTCAAGGTATGGTTATTTATACTTAATAAGACATAAGTCTAAAGCTCTTGAAAAGTTCCAGGAGTATAAGGGTGAAGTTGAAAATCTATTAAGTAAAAATATTAAAATACTTCGATATGATTGAGGTGGAGAGTACATGGATTTGAAATTCCAAGATTATATGATAGAACATGGAATCCAATTCCAACTATTAACACCTGTCACGCCTCAACAAAATGGTGTATCAAAAAGGAGAAATAGAACCTTGTTAGACATGGTTCGTTTAATGATGAGCTATGCTTAATTTCCTAGCTCATTTTAGGGGTATGTAGTAGAGACTGCAGTTCATAAATGATTTGGTGATTACCCTAAAGAAACGAGAGGTGGTCTAGTCTTCAATCACAAGAAAACATAGTGTTTGTATTGGAAAATACTATTTTCTTGGAAGAAGACCTCATGAGAGATTATAAACCACGAAGCAAATTAGTATTAAGTGAAGCTATTGATGAATTAACCAGGATTGTTGATGAAATTAGTCCCTCGTCAAGAGTTGATGAAACCAATACAACAGGTCAGTCTCATCCTTCTCAATCATTGAGAATGCCTTGATGTAGTGAGAGGGTTATATCACAACCTAACCGTTACTTGAGTTTAACTAAAACTCAGGTTGTCATACCATATGATGGCGTTGAGGATCCATTGTCCTATAAACAAGCAATGAATTGTGTAGACAAGAACCAATGGGTCAAAGCCATGGACCATGAAATGAAGTTTATGTACTTCAATTCAGTGTGGGAGCTTGTAGATTTATCTTAAGAGGTGAAACTTATAGGATGCAAATGGTTCTATAATTGAAAGAGAGATTCAGCTGGAAAGGTACAAACCTTCAAAGCTAGACTTGTAGCAATAGAGTATACCCAAAGGGAATGAGTTGAATATGAGAAAACTTTTTTCTCTATTGCTATTTTAAAGTCTATAATGATTCTCTTGTCCATAGCCACTTTTTATGATTATGAAATATGACAAATGGATGTCAAGACTGCTTTTCTAAATGGCAATCTTGAATAGAGTATCTTTATGTCTCATCCCGAGGGATTCATAACCCAAGGTCAGAAGCAAAAAGTTTGCAAGTTGAATCGATCCATTTAAGGGTTGAAACAAGCATCTAGATCTTGAGACCTTAGATTTGATACTGCCATTAAATCTTACGATTTTGACCAAAATATTGATGAAACTTTTGTATACAAGAAAATCCATAAAGGTAAATTAGCTTTTTTAGTACTTTATGTTGACGATATCTTTCTGATTGGGAATAGTCAGTAGATATCAGTCCAACCCAGGATTAGACCACTGGACGACGGTTAAAATTATTTTCAAGTATCTTATGAGAATGAGAGACTACATGCTTGTGTATGGAGCTAAGGACTCGATCCTTACAAAATACATTGACTCTGATTTCCAAATCGATAAGGATTCTAGGAAAGACATGTTGGGATCAGTCTTCACCCTAAATGAGGAGTTGTGGTATGTCGTAGCATCAACCAAGAATGCATTACAGACTCTAGTATAAAGGCTAAATACGTTGCTGCTTATGAAGCACCAAAAGGAGAAGTTTGCTCAGGAAGTTCCTGCATAATTTGGAAGTTCTTCCAAACATGAACATGCCTATCACTTTATATTGGGATAACAATAGGGCATATTACTAATAATTTACGAAGAATCTCACGACTAAAGTGTTTGAGGGTCATTTAGAAAGTCTAAGTCTGCGAGATATGTACATTAGGTAATCTAGAAGTGGGAGATGTGTAATGGATACGAGGGTGCCCTAGTTTATTGTATTTGTATGTATATATTTTATGTAATATACTTGTACATTTTATCATTTCTAATATTTGAGAATTACTTTATTACATACATCCTATAGAGACTAAAGTTTTAGTCCACATGGGAGTTTTTTATGATTTATGTCATAAAACTCGTAGATTGTAACTATATTCCATTAATAATTATTAATAAAGTGTTATTATTGTAATTTCAATGAATGTTATTGATTATATTATTAGTTTTGTCTTGATAACCCAAATCCAATAAACTAACATCCTAAGTTGTTTGATGAATGTTGAATAGTATGTAGAGACATACAGTAAACAATGTTTGAGATTAGCTTAAAGGGTCTATAATATTGGGATAAGGTTGGGTATCTTATTCTAATAACATTATGGATACAACTTATTGTGTATTTGATACAAATGCAATGATCCAATATGTTCGTGTAGGTGACATGTAAGTAAGGGTATTCTATGAAATGAGTTTGCGTAAGATCGGACCACGAAATAGTAACTACTAGATGTAACTCTGTTAACTAGATAGGTTTCTATTTCATTAGGATGATCTAGGTAACTTAGTCTTAATCCTGAGTGTATTATAAACTCTTGTTTGCGATTGATTGTCCTTTGATTTGTATGAGTGAGAGTGGCCAGATTGCTGACTCAATGCTTATCATTTTGGGGACAAGATCGAGTGGGGAGTTGGAAACATAATTGCACAAGATGGAATTCACTCCTTCCCTACGTTAGGGTAAGTAGATGAGTGTTCCCTTAAATAGTGTGTCTAGGACTTAAACAAAGGGCCTTACCCTTTCTATGGCACGAGAGGAATTTATGTTTATTGGTTGGACCATAAACAAGCTGTTCATTAAAGGAGCACTTGTATTTAAGGACTAGAGGTAACCCAAGGGTAAAATGGTAATTTGATCCAGTTTGTGTTACGAAAACTTGTGAAGGACTAACTTACTGTTATTAATCTATATCCATGGACACAAAAATATATCTACAGTTAGAAGAGTTCAGTTGTGAGTCTTTAGTGGAGTGTACACAGAATTAACAAATATTGATTGATGTGGTTAATGAGTTTAGCTAATTAATATCATATCGTTGTAGCTTCTGATCTGTAGGTCCATTATGTCCCCTTTTTAGCTCGTAAAGGGTAATGAGATTTTTTTATATTGGTTGTAATTTGAACATTGAAATGTTTGAATTTACTTTAAGAATTAGTATAATGTATGATGATACATTATAATATAAAGTTTATATATTAATCAAACTTTATTGTATAAATTAAATTTTGGATATGATTCAAAATTAATTTATGAGAGATAAAATATTTGAATGAGTTCAAATATTAATTTAATGAGAATTGGATTCATATTAAAATTATTAGTTATGAGAGAAATTTATATTTGAATATAATTCAAATTTAATTTAAGTTAAATATAAGATATTTAATTTAGCTATTAATTAATTTGAGAATTAATTAATAGTTTAGTTTAATTTTATTTAATTAAATTAATTTAAAACTATAAGATTTTGGAGAGACATATAAAATATGATTTAAATGAAATATTAATTAAATATGATTTAATTGACTATTAATTGATTAATTAATTAGAATCAGTAGATTTGAAATTTCTGTTAATTTAATATTTTTAAATTAATAGAATCTCATGATTCTCTCCTACACCCTCAAGGAAAGGGAGTTATAAATATGCAAAAGAAAAATAGTTTTTCTTAATCAAATTAAGCTAATTCTTTTGCTCTTTGCAAAAATAGTCTCACTATAAACCTTTTCCCATAATAATTGGTCCCACAAACCAATCTCATCCTAGAGGTAGATAGAAAGATCTTCGATGGGTGGTGTCCCAATTTGGAGTTTTAGTAGATTTAGAGGCGTGAAACTAAGTTTTTCTTTATTAATCTATAATTACAAAGCATGCTTAGGCTTTAACTTATAATTGATAGCGTGAATAAATACCCGTTATTATAGCCCCTTGTATTAGAATAATAAAGATAAAACATACATAAAGATGATCAGAACGTGTAGCTTGCGTTGTAAATGCATAAGTACTTGGAAATATACTTTACATAAGTGTTATGCCTGTTTCACATGATTTTCAGGTTTAAACGCATGATAATGAATAAAGGAAGAAACTAGTAAACTTTAGAACACATCTCGCTGATGGACTACAACCAGAAACTTACCTTACGATTAAAGTCTCCAGGTGAGGAACAAAGTTATCACACTAAAAAGATCACTAGAAGACAAGAACGGTGGTTGGAGATGATGCGATGTATGACAGACACTTTTTGTGGACGACGCTGACAAGTTTAAAAGATAGAAATTTCCCAACAAAATGTTGCTTATATAAAGTCATCTCCGTCAACCCACAAATAAAGGCCCGAATAGGCCCAATGTTTGAATGGGTGCAGATCCTAAAGAGAGAGGCAGAAAGGAATAGCATTTCCACCGCCTGTAAATGTTTCTTCTTCTTCTCTAATTAGTTGTAAAAGCGAAAGCTTGGCTTCTGAGAAGGGATCCATACTTCCATTGTCCCCTAACTTGGAATATTTCTCCACTCTTCTTTCTCTCCATTTTTGCGCTTCTTTGTAATATAAGTTGTTCATACTGTACAATGGCCTATGACCTACATTCTTTACATATATTACATGTTTATACCTTTTCAATTCATCATTTCTTTACTTTTCATTTGTCTAAGCGTTATTAGTAGTTTAAGTTAGTGATAGTCTTTGGTAAGATGTCACACCCCAAACCGTACTGCGACGGTAATGTCGAAATAGTAGAAATAGGACGTGAGTTTGTTACAACATTGAAATTTTCTTATCGCAAAATCTTATTCTTAACTCCTTTTATACTATCAACAAAACTCAAAACGCAACGGTGGTAAACCTAAACGCCAAGCATAATAAATACCTACCAAAACGTATACTTTATTAATAACAGGCGTTTGATATATAATTACAACACTTTGACCAAATAACCAATGCTTAACTATTTCCAAGACGTCTGAAGTCATCTCGGTGCAAATCCTTCAACCTTCTTCTCTACTTGGCCTAAACGCCTGATCCTAGAGGATGAATTTTTGAAAGAATAGGTCTAAGAGACGTAGTGAGGTTTTATGAAATCCTTTTTGCAATACCTTTTCATAAACATCATTTACATAAATAACATCAAATCATTTCATCTCGCATAAACCATTCTTTATGCTTAACAAACACATTTGTAACATAATAACTTCACATAAACACACATTAGTTAATAGTTATTCCTTTCGGTAAGGATCCTGAATCGTTCTCTACGCTTGGTCTCATTACTTTGCGTTTAACTACTGTATCAACAGCATCCGAGAACATACAGATTCTTCCTTGTTGCTTAGGCACTATGCTTTATACACTCATTTCAACGCATAAGCCAGCTTCTTATCACCATGTAGTTCGTACATCTATAGTGGTCTTGACTCTTTATGTGCACATAAAAGTTAGCATCATCTCAAGGAATCAACTAATGGTTTGAAAACCATTTCATAGCATGAAAATCGTAATCATCAAATCAAGCTTTAATATAATTTTTATAATGCTAGAACATATATAAACTTTTTATAGGAATGTTTTATTGAAACACTTTCTCATTTGAAATCATCTTTCAAAACAGTAAAGCAAAACCACAAAACATTTAAGAAGAAAACCACTCACAAATCGTGGATCAAACCCTTGGCTGAAATGCTTTCTGATTTCCTCTAATCCTAAAATAATGGGAAAAAACTCCAATTAATTCCCAAATCATCAAAAACACCCCCAAAATGAATGCCCAACATGCCATGCAAAATTCATTCATTCTTAAACCTGGCCACACCTCATTCTCGGCCAAAACTCCACTTCTTATTTAGAGCTTAGTAACGTAAAATCCAGAACTCCAATAAAAATACTTTCTTCTACAAATTTGTTGTAAAATTCCTTAATAATCGTACCTCAAAATTCCAGCATAAGATTCAATCAAATGCATCTTGTAACCTCCTTGGAGTAAAGACTGCTCAGTTTTTACCCGAGAACAGTTTTTACCCGAGAACAATATTCCGATAGCACGTAGTTAATGGAATATTGGACATAAATTATTCATAAAGTAAGTTTGAATAGTTTGAGTATTTGAGAGAAGAGGTATAAAACTAATCTAACTTATTTATTTGTTAGGACTTTTAACGAGATGGACAAAAGTTGGATGAACTTAGGGATAGGTTTTCTGTTGAGTACAGAGTTTTTCAATTTTTAAAGGTTGCAAAAGATCACACAAATAATTACAAAAAAATAAGGTGTCAATGCAAGAAATGTATGAACTCAAACTGGAACTCATTAGAGGGTGTAACGCGACATCTATTAACCACTAGAATAGCCTTCTCCTATATAAACTGAGCGTATCATGGAGAGCCCGTGAACTTGCACATAGGTATGCAAAGATTTGATGAAGGAGCGAGTAGTAGTAATGTTTTTCATGAAGGAACTAACAGTAACTCACTTACTAAAGAAAATGAAATGTTGGATATGTTGCATGATTTATATGCTAATATTGAACACATAAAAGAGATGGAGGAAGGTTTAGATTTAGAAGAAGACATAATAAACGTGGTATTTAAGGAGTTACTAAATCAAGCAAGTTGTGAGCTATAACCCAATTGTTCAGAATTTTTGTCACTAAATTTTTTAGTTAAAATGATGCATGTGATGTGATGGTTCTCAATGGTTGGAGCAATAAGTCTTTCGATATGATGTTAGAGTTAATAACACGTACGTTTCCAATGTGTGCTACCGACATCCCTACTTCATTCTATGAAGTCAAACGAAAATTACATGATTTAGGCCTGGGGTATGAAACTATTCATGCTTGTAACTATGATTGTGTATTGTTATGAAAGGAATTCAAGGATTTGCAACAATGTTCGACTTGTGGTGAGTCTCAATACAAGATTAATTCCAACAAATCAGGGAAGAAAATTCCATAAAAAGTATTGTGTTACGCTTTTCGTTGGTGTCAAGATTACAGTGATTGTTTGTATCACAAGAAAGTTCGGTAGACAGGCGATAGCATAAGGATAAACGAGTGGAAATAGAGGATGTGTTGAGACATCCAGTCGATGCAGGGGGATGAAAGCACTTTGATTTTGAATTTTTTGTTTTTTTTTTAGAGCCATGAAATGTTCGTTTGGGTTTAGCTTTAGATGGATTTAATTTATTCAGTCATATGAGTACCTCGTACAATATATGGCCTATGGTGTTAATTCTGTATAATTTGCCACCATGGTAATGCATGAAAGAGTTAAACTTCTTCATGTCATTGCTCATTCCCAGTCCAAAATCATCATGTAGAAAAATTGATGTGTACCTACAGCCATTTCTTGAGAAACTAAAAAATCTATGGATGTTTAGTGTGCATACATATGGTTATCTGACGGATCAATGTTTTCAGTTATATGCAACCTTGTTGTGGACAATCAATGACTTTCTGGCATATGGTGATCTATCCAATTGGAGTACATAAGGTATCAGGCATGTCCCATTTACATGAGGAATAGATCATCATTTGAGATACGCTAAAAGATAGCATTTATATGACATCGACGGTATTTTCCAGCTAACCATGTTTGACGTAGAAGTAGGCTGCATGATGGAAAGGTAGAGCGTAAAGCACCTTCAGTGATAATGAATGGCCAAAATTTTTTGGAACAACTAGATTCGTTGGAGTTTCCAGTAATGAGTAAGCATCCTTTGTTGAAAGATAGAAAAAGAAAAAGAGTTCTTAATTGGACTAAGCAAAGTATTTTTTTCGATCTTCCTTATTGGTAGAGACTACTTATTCGTCACAAACTTGATGTAATGCATATTGAAAATAATGTTTGTGACAACTTGATCGATATGTTGTTGAATATTGAAGGAAAAACAAAAGATACCACGAATGCTCAGTTGGATTTATATGATTTGAAGATAAGAAAGGATTTACATTTGGTAGAAGGAGACAACCGATTAGTGAAACCACATGCAAGCTATACCTTGACTAGCAGCGAGCGGATTGAGTTTTATAAGTTCTTGAAGGCAGTTAAGTTTTCCAAAGGATTCGTTTCTAGTATTCATGATGTGTGAATGCAAACAAGGGGGAAATATCAGGTCTCAAAATGTACGACTGTCATGTTTTGCTACACCGACTTCTTTCAATCCATGTTCAAGCATTTTTACCCAAAAATGTGTAAACTACAATCACAGAACTGTGCAATTTTTTTGTGATTTGTACGTCAGGACGATAAGAATAAGTGATTTGGAAAGATTACAGTCAAATATTATAATTAGATTGTGCAAATTGAAAAAAAACATTTTCACCCGCTTTTTTCAGTGTCATGGAACACCCTAAACAAGCACGGACAAACCTGCCCCCAAGATTTATCAATCGAGTGCAAGATTGACACTTTCTCTATGATTACTACATCACTCGACAGTTTCAGATGATTTATATAGTTTTATGTTGAAATCCATTAATATTTATTTATTTAATTTGTTTGAAAGTATAACATTTTGATCGTCGTCATTTTTGAAATGTAGGAGCAATCAAATATGTGCAAGGTTGTTAGGGCGCAGCAGCCTTACAACCACAGAAGCGACACAAAGTCGTTCCTTCAAAGAAAAACAGAGCTCAATGAACTATGTATTCACCCGATAGATCGTGTTGAGTTATTTAAAGAAACGCACGCCTAGTATTGGTGAGTTCCAGAGGACACTTTTGTAAATTTAAGAAAACCTTATGTTTTGTTATACTTTCAATTCTCTTTTTAAGTCTGATCATCTCCCATACTTACAAGCTTCTATTGTGCAGAATCACATGATGGAACTTCAATCTCAGCTCGTCCCAGAGGATTCTCAATCAATATCTAAGGATGAGATATGCGAGATCGTTTTGGGTAGACGATCGGGCTACTCAAAAGGTCTTGGTTGGGGTCCAAAACCCAAGTCTAGGATGAGTTCTATTTCATCTTCTTCCTCTAATATGTATGACCATCAGACACACATGACAGAGGTTAGCGAACTAAAGGTGAGCCTTGAACACGTTAACTGCATGATTGCAGAACAACACTTGAGGGAGGAAGAGCAAGATCAACAAATGGTGGACCATGCACGACAAATAGAGGAGGTTAAGAAGATGATCAAGGAGATGAGTCGAGCACAGAAAGGGTTGTGATCACTTGGGATACGTAATTTTCAATATTTAATGTGTTTGATTTGCATATGTGATATTCTAACTGTACTTTTATGTCATTTGTAGGTTTGGCGTTCGTAACTAAAGCATACTATAGTTTTGGTTTTTTTTTAATGTAATTATTTTGAATTATGTAATTGTTTTTGTATTGAACATATTTCGTGTACAATGTCTGTAATTAAGTAAAATATTTTAATTTTCATAATTTACTGTAAATTTTGTTAATCTTACGAAGTGGAATCAAAATAATAATTACAAAAAGAAATAAATAAAAAATAAATTAACTAACAAAAAAACAATATTTAAAGTCTTCCCCGACGCATGTCTCACATCGGGAAAAACTAACGTTAAGGAAGGCTTTCTCCGACCTCATGTTGGGGAACCTCTTCCCCGATGTCACGTTCGAAGAAAGCCTTCTCAGACATGATGATAACATGCATCGGTGAATGTTTTCTTGTCATCGACGTGATCTGCATCAGGGAAAGGATCCCCGACGTGCTTTTTCTGACGTGCCTTCCGACATCGACTCCAACGTTGGGGTAACCTTCCTCGACGTGTTTTGTGTTTTTACCGACGTGGAATTGCATCGGAGAAGACCCTATTTATTACAGTGAATGAGTTTGCATAAGACCGGACCACAAAATAGTAACCACTAGATGTAACTCCGTTAACTAGTTAGGTTTCTATTTCACTAGGATGACCTAAGTAACTTAGTCTTAATCTTGAGTGTATTATGTACTCATGTTCGCAAGGGATCGTCCTTTCATTTGTACGGGTCAGAGTGGTTAGATTGTCGACTCAATATGTTTATCAATTTGAAGATAACGATAGCTAAGAACTATATGAATATGAGTTATTCTAGTATTAGTAATTAGCTGAGATTGTCTCAATTCAGGAGAGGAGTAGTTGATCACCCTTTGGTGGCTGTTGCACTAAACTTTTGAAGTATCATTACAAAGACTAAATTATTTTTTTATTAGAATTCTTTGATTGCTTTTTTTTTTTTTTTGCTGAATTGATTGGATTATTTTGTGTCATGGGTTAAGACATAGATAGCTATTACAACCAATTGATTGTTTCAACATGTCTTCTTCAATTATTCAACTGCTTAGAAACAAAAAATTAATTGGTGAAAATTATGCGACGTAAAAGTTAAACCTGAATATGATTCTGGTTAATGATGATCTATGCTTCGTCTTAGTGGAGGAATGTCCTCCTTTCCTTGCTCGAAATGCATCTCAGAATGTCAGGGATGCAAATAACAGTTGGACAAAGGCCAATGACAAGGCCCGCGTCTATCTCTTGTCCAGTATGTTTGACATATTAAGCAAGAAATACGAGATGATCCATACTTCGTGCGCTGAAATAGAGAAATTAATCCTGGCAGAAATTTCTTTTGACGACGAATTTAATATCCAAGCTGTGACTACACTGTTATAGACGATCCATGGCTGAAGGAGTTCATCGTGGGATGTGTGGTACTGTCGTTGATGAAGCCAAGTTTGTTCTTCACGGTTAATCCGATTTTCATTGATTGACTCCAAAAGGCATAATTTGTTTGAGTAAGGAGGTTGTGTACGAGAACAATACTCGTGTTGTCTGAATGGTGTAAAAGTAGGATTGGAATATTGCTCGATGGTGGAGAAATTCGTCGTCTGGTTGGTGGATGAGGAGGAATTGGGATGAAGGGGTGGATTCTGCCATGAAGGACGTGGAGGATCGTAACTCTCAAGAGAATTTTGGTTGCTCTGATACCATATTATGACTCTCAAGAGTAAATTAATCTGCTCAAGTTTTATTAATGAATGACTTGAGCTATTTAACCGAAATAAATAACAGAGTAACAAATGATAACAGATGATTAATTAAAGCATAACTAAACTTAAAATAAGCAACAACAAACCCAATAAATGGGATCCACATTTTATTTTAACATTAACGGATTATGTTCCAGTTGGGGTAAAGGGCAGCTATACCCTACTTCCAATGGACCAACTATACGATCTATTATTATGGTGCCCACTTGTCAAACTATTTTACTCTGTTTTTACAGAATTTGGTCTTCCTTTTTTATTTTCATATATATAAGTGATTAAATTTCTCTTCATTTTTTACAAACTTTTTTTTGATGAGGACACTCTTATTTTTAAATTTATAATTTTTATTTGGGAACTCTTTTTAATGTAAAGTTTTAAATTTTGAATTTAATTTTTATTTGGTTCCAAATTTCAAAATGATATAATTTATCTTTAAAATTTAAATATGGTTTCAATTTATCCATCACCAAGACTTCAAGGTTTACTCTTTTTAACCTAACTTGTCACAGACATTCACTTTTAATAATTTGTATTAATGCATATTATTTAATTTAAATAAATTAAATTGTTTTTTTAACTAAATTTGTGTATGCTATTAAAATTAATTAAAAAGTTTTACTTCGTAATTATTTTAATTAATTAACTAAGTCAAAAGCTAACTCAACTATGAGTATTATTAGTATTAGTATTAGCTACTTGTGCCTTTGTCTGTGTATATATAATTTTCTTTTTCCATTTTCACAAAACTGTTTCTTTTCAACGTAGCCAGTAGAAAATATACAGTTTCAAAATAATAAAAATGAACATAACAAAAATGAAATTGAACACCTTTAATTCAAATATATATGGACTCCAAAACTTTAATTTTGAATATTATTAATTATATTGGTAGGGCTGTGGAGAGGGATTGATAATATGGTAATGTATTAAAATTATGAAAAAGGGAGAAATGTATAAGAAAATTGTAAGGAAATTGTAGGGAAATGGCACCTCAGTTCTGAAGCACACCCACTTTGTAATACATGTCATCATCCGTTGGAAAAGCAATGATGTCATACACTTATAAGCAAGATGCACGTACCCACGAAATTTCTCCTTGCAAAGAAATGGAGCTGTCGGCCAATGTATAAATTTGCTTCTAAGTTTCCTTCTTATAGAACATTGTTCACCACCCATAATAATAATCCACCTTCCCAATTAACCAAATTGCAAGTTTTCTTCGATAATAAGAACACCTCCAATTTGGCCAATGAGATGCTACTTTATGGGATACGCAAACTTTAAGATTAAAAGAAAATTAATTTGGGCCTTTTGGTTGGGCTCCAATTTTCTTATCACACCACTTTGATATATTTGTCAATAAATACTTTTGAAAGAAATTTGTTAATATATATAAGGACACAGCTGCCTTAGGTTTTGGAATAGAATAATAATGGAGTACTCAGTGTCACAATCGTAACGTTTCAACCTTGAGAAGGACGATTGTGCGGCCTTTGTTCTAGCTCAACGAACAAGTCAGTCGATCAAAATCTCAAAGTCACGGTCAATGTCGGCGTATGTCGTAACCTTCCTTCGCGTTCTTGGAAAATTTGTTTAT
>JBBPDI010000009.1:15935225-15950381 GCA_037974545.1 Cucumis variabilis | reverse complement strand
AATAATAATAATAATAAATTAGAATAACTATTATTATTATTACTTTATTTATTAAAATCCTATTTCTTTTCTTTTCCCACGATTCTATAGCATCCAACAAATTAAAATCTTTAGATAATAACATAATTTGATAAAAATAAAATACCTAAAAAATGTGGGGTGTTACAACTTTGATCCAGCTGAAATTACGAATAACTTGTAAATGATTAACTTACTTATCATGGTTATATCACATAGATACAAATATATATATAGTGAGGAGAGTGCAACTAATGAGACTTTAGTGGAATGACCCTCTAGTTAACGAAGATTGATTAACTCAATCTAAAAGAGTTTAACCAGTTAATCTCGAATCGTTGGAGCCCATGATCTACAGGTCCATTAGGTTCCCCAGCTAATTCACAAGGAATCAACTTAGAACATAATAATGGAATAATTTGAATTCTACGAATTAGGTAAAGAGAGAGAAATGGACGAATATATTTGATATAGTCGTCAAGATAGAGCTTCATATTTAAATATGATTTAAATATTAAAAATATGAATATGAATTCATATTCGAAAGCTCGAAATTGATGAAAATAGTCAAAGTTGTGAAAAGTCAAAATGTTGACTTTTAACTTTAAAAAGTCAAACTTTGACCGACTTTATATTCAAATTTGATTTAAATTTTGGAGAAATAAATACGAATTCATGCTCGAGAGGTCAAAATTAGTCAAGACAGACAAAATAATAAAAAGTCAAAATGTTGACTTTGGACTTCAAAAAAGTCAACCTTTGAATTTGATTTAAATATTAAATTATCATATTGCCCTTAGACTAATTTAAATAATAACACATGTTGAGATTTGATAAACTTGTCACTTGCATGTGATATACAAGTAGTTTATTGCATGCAAGACATCTATCCTACTAAGAATGCCAGGTGGTGAGATAAGAAAGCTATTGCATGTAGTTTGCTTCTAAAGAAGTTTTATGCAAATGTGAAATGACTCTTGGATTTGAAATTAAAAATTAATTTTTTAATTAAGAATTACAAAAATTAAACCAAGAACTCTTTTTATTTTTTACTCTCAACAAAACAAAAGATAAAAAGGTTAGTTTCCTAAAAAAAAAAAAGAAATTATGTCTCTCTATTTCCTCTACGATTTTGAGTCCCACAACTCAGTTTCAAGTTCGAATAATAGCGGATAAACTCTAGTGGTTGTGCTGACTTCAAATTCATAAAGAGAATACAAGAGAAGAAAAGCTTCAAATGTAAGTTTTTCTATTAAACCCATCTTTATTTATATTAGGGTTATTAGGTTATTGATTACTAAATTTTGTTTAGTTGCAATTAGAGTAAAATTTTATCCTTATTCTACTGTGCATGTCTACTGTTTCCATCATGTGGTATTAGAGCATGCTTAATTTTTACTCAATTGCATATGGTGGATTTTGTTAATTTATTAGATAAATTGTGTGTTGAACTAAAATGGATATATTATGGTTTTGGAAAATTTCTATAAATGGTTTGATTAATTAATGGTTTGATTAATTTAATTAATTTTAATTAAATATGATTTAATGAAATTAATTAATTAATGATTTATTTTAAATATGATTTAATTAAAATTAAATAAATTAAAATCCATATTAATTAATTTCTTTATATACTTGTTATATAATGCTTAGTTGTTGTTTGTTTGTTATAGTTTATCATAGTCCTTTTATAGGTGTTATAAAATGAATTAGATCTTTAAAATTTATAACAAGGATAACTTGCATACTTACCTAGGTTAGATCGATATCTTGTAAAACTAGTTAGAAGAGACTCACCTGAATAGATCTTGTCAACAAGTCAGATAAGATGACTAAGGTTGAAAGTTCTTAAGTTGATGGTTTACGGAACACCTTCAACCTGGAGATCGTAATCAGTTCTTGAGCCTAGTTAAACTAGTTTTATGAGCATGTGTAAGAGATGTGAGGTAATAAAATTAGTTTATAACCTAGACATCATAGGTTAAAATCCAGTATAATGGTTATGCTCGGATGTTTCACCTAGACTTAGGATTTATTTAAGTTAGCCTAAATAGAATCATAAGGTAGTTAAATACCCTTAAAATCGTTACAGAACACTTCAGCTAGAGAAAAGTAGTGTACTTTTAAGCTTTAGCATCCTAAGAGTTCACATCATGAGGTCCATGCAGGGCTTTGGATCGTGCATAGGAGCGGACTCCCTTCGGAGAGTGTTTGCACATATCAATATCAAGGTGTATAGGGGAAGTAGTTCATAGTAAGTGGGTGAAGAATATGTGACAACACATCCTACGGTCTCTTCCATTGGTTCACACCGTGGGATTCCTATAATGCGCCTGCTTGTCTGCTCTGGAGCGATGTTCCCTTCGGAGAGCCATGTTATAAGATTCAGAACACCGTGAATTTTAAATGTGGATAGGGTCTCCTTGATTATCTTTCATGTTGACTTTCCACTTTCGGAAGCATAATAATTCTAATCTCTAAGATTCGAAAATGGAGGGTTACACTTACAAAATTACTAAGTTGTTAGTATATTTTCGACCAAAATAGCGGTAACTAAATATTATAGGAATATGAAATATTCAGGAGTTAGCATCTGGTCAAGATTGTCTTGGTTAAAAGGAGGAATAATCAACTACCTTTCGGTGGGAGTTATTCTAAACTTTGAAATATCGTAGCAAAACTTTATAATGATGGGTACATCATTAGTATGTGCTAAAATAGATTGATTTCTTTAGTGATTGTAGTTTCTGAAATGAATATGTTTATTTTTTTTAGCATGTATAACTCTATAATTCAAATTTTATATTCCTAGAAACTTAACGGAGATAATTATGTGGCATGACAATCTCTATTGAACACAATACTAGTAATTGATGATATAAGATTCGTCTTAACTGAGGAATGCCCTTAAACTCCAGCTCCAAATGCTAAGCAAACTGCTTGGAAAACATATGATCGATGGATCAAAGTTAATGAGAAAAGTCGTGTCTACATTCTTGCCAACATGACTGATGTATTGGCAAAGAAACACGAGCCCTTAGTCACGACTAAAGAAATCATGGACTCGTTGAGGGAAATGTTTGGGCAATCATCATACTCCTTAATACATGAGGTAATTAAACACATTTACACAAACCAAAGGAAAGAGGGTACCTTTGTTAGAGAACATGTCCTAGACATGATGATGCACTTCAACATGGTTGATGTGAATGGTGGACCCATCGATAAGGCTAATCATGTTAGCTTTATCTTAAAATCTCTTTCGAAGAGTTTCATACTGTTTCAAACAAACTGCATCACTAAATAAGATAGAGTTCAACCTAACCACTCTTCTCAATAAGCTTTAAAGGTGCCAAACTCTTACTTTGGGTAAGGAAAAAGAAGTGGAAGCAAATGTTGCTACCACCCAAAAGAAGTTTTTTATAGGATCGTCCTCTAAGAGTACAAGTGGACCTTCTAAGCCTAAAGCTCAAATGAAGAAGAAGGAAAAAGGGAAGACACCCAAGATTGGCAAGGGAAAGAAATGTGCAGATAAAGAAAAATGTTACCACTGCAACCAGGATGGACATTGGAAAAGGAATTGCCTGAAATACCTTGCTGAGAAGAAAGTAGAGAAAGCATCACAAGGTAAATATAATTTACTAGTTATTGAAACATGCTTAGTCGAATATGATACTTCAACCTAGATACTAGATTCAAAAGCCACTAATCATATTTGCTTCTCATTTCAGGAAATTAGTTCTTAGCGGCTTGCAGAACACAAGATTACTCTCAAGGTCGAAACAGGAGAGGTAGTCTCGACTGAAGCAGTGAGAGACTTAAAGTTGTTTTCTGAAGATTGATATCTACTACTTAAAAATGTTTTGTATGTACCTCAAATGAAGAGGAACTTGATATCTATCTCTTACATTTTGGAACATATGTATGAAATATTTTTTGAAATTAATGAAGCGTTCATTTTCAGTAAAGGTATTCAAATATGTTATGCTATACTTGAAAACAACTTATATAAGTTAAGACCAACTAGAGCAAACTTTGCCTTAAATACTGAAATATTTAGAACAACCAAAACTCAGAATAAAAGACAAAAGGTTTCTTATAACGCCTATTTATGGCACTTAAGACTTGGACACATAAATCTCAATAGAATCGGGAGATTAGTTAAGAGTGGACTTCTAAATCAGTTAGAAGATAACTCTCTACCTCCATGTAAATTTTGTCTTGAAGGAAAAATGACCACGAGATCTTTTAGTGGAAAAGGTCTCAGAGCCAAAGTACCTTTAGAGCTTGTACATTTAGACCTCTATGGACTAATGAATATCAAAGCTCGAGGAGGGTAAGAATATTTCATTAGTTTTATTGATGATTATTCAAGGTATGATCATGTTTACCTAATGCATCATAGGTCTAATTCTCTTGAAAAGTTCAAAGAATATAAGGCTGAAGTTGAGAATGAATTAGAAAAAACAATAAAGATACTTCGATCAGATCGAGGTGGAGAGTACATGGACTTGCGATTCCAAGACTATTTGATAGAACATGAAATCTAATCACAACTCTCTGCACCTAATACACCTCAGCAGAATGGTGTATTAAAAAGAAGAAACCAAACCTTATTAGACATGGTTCGCTTTATGATGAACTTTGCTCAGTTGCAAGATTCTTTTTGGGGACATGCTTTAGAGACAACTGACTATATTTTGAATAACGTTCCCTTTAAAAGTGTTTCAGAAACACCTTATAAGCTTTGAAAAGGGCGTAAAGGAAGTTTACGTCACTTTAGAATATGAAGATGTCCAACACATGTGTTGGTACAAAATCTTAAGAAATTGGATCATCATTCAAAATTATGCATATTTATAGGTTATCCAAAGGAACCAAGAGGTGGTCTCTTTTACGATCCTCAAGATAATAAAGTATTTGTATAGATAAATGTCACATTCTTAGAGGAAGACCACATTAAGAATCATCAACCACACAGTAAACTAGTATTAAATGAAATTTCTAAAGATGCTACTAGTTCATCAACTAAAGTAGTTGGTAAAACTAGGAAATCTGGTCAATCACATCCTTCTTAAGAGTTGAGAGAACCTCAACATAGTGGGAGGATTGTTCATCTACCTGATCGCTATTTGGGTTTAACTGAAACTCAACTCGTCATACCTGATGATGGCATAGAGGATCCATTAACCTATAAACAAGCAATGAATGATGTAGATTATGACCAATGGAGCCATGGTCCTCGAAATGGAGTCTATGTACTTCAATTCTATCTGGACTCTAGTAGATCAACCAAATAATGTAAAACCTATTGGTTGTAAATCAATTTACAAGAGAAAACAAGACCAAGCTGGTAAAGTACAGACTTTTAAGGCTCGACTTGCGGCGAAAGGTTATATTGAAAGGAGAGACAAAGAGCACACACTAATTTACGTGGAAACCCGAGTACCGAGAAAAAACCACGATTGTTTGTTGTTGTTATTTTCTTATGAATAATACAATAGGTACAAGAGTGAATATATAGGGTAAACAATGAAATAAAAAAGGAAAAGATTTAGTAAAAAAAAAAGGAAAACATTCCCATAATCTTTCCATAACTATTCTAGGATTAATAAGGAAAAAATCTAGAAAATAAGCAAAGGAATTCAACAGCCAAAGAGAGGGAGTAGACTATGAAGAAACTTTCTCTCCTGTTGCTGTGCTTAAGTTGATTAGAATACTCTTGTCCATCACCACTTTTTATGATTATGAAATTTGGCAGATGGATGTCAAGACAACATTTCTGAATGGTAATCTTAAGGAGAGTATCTATATGACTCAACCCGGGTTTATAGAACAAGGTCAAGAACAAAAGGTTTGTAAGCTTCTAAAATCTACTTATGGTTTGAAGCAAGTATCTAGATCTTGGAACATAAGATTTGATACTGCAATCAAATCTTATGGCTTTGAACAGAATGTTGATGAACCTTGTGTTTACAAAAGGGTTATCAATTCCATTGTAGAATTCTTAGTTCTATATGTTGATGATATTCTACTAATTGGGAATGATGTGAATTATCTTAATGACATCAAGGAATGACTATCTATGCAATTTCAAATGAAAGATTTGGGAGATACACAATATGTTCTCGGGATCCAAATCATTTGAAACAGAAAAACACAGAACACTAGCCATGTCTCAAGCATCTTACATAGACAAAATATAGTCTAGTATAAGATGCAGAATTCCAAAAATGACTTGTTACCATACATATATGGAATTCATTTGTCAAAGGAACAATGTTCTAAGACACCTCAAGAAGTTGAGGATATGAAAAATATTTCCTATGCTTTCGCATTTGGGAGTTTGATGTATGCAATGTTATGTACTAGACCTGACATTTGCTACTCAGTAGGGATGGTCGGTAGGTATCAGTCCAATCTCGGATGGGATCATTAGACAACCGTTAAGAATATTCTAAAATATCTTAGAAGAACAAAAGACTACATGCTCGTGTATGATACTAAGGATTTGATCCTTATTATATACACTGATTCTGATTTCCAAACTGATAAGGATGCTAGAAAGTCTACATCAGGATCAGTATTCACTCTAAATGGAGTAGTAGTAGTATGGAGAAGTGTAAAGCAAACTTGTATAGCTGACTCCACAATGGAAGCTGAATACGTAGCAGCTTGCGGAGCGACAAAGGAAGCAGTATGACTAAGGAAGTTCCCGACAGATCTGGAAGTTGTTCCAAATATGCATCTGCCAATCACTTTATATTGTGACAATAGTGGTGCAGTTGCAAATTCAAGAGAACATCGAAGCCATAAACAGGGAAAGCATATCGAATGCAAGTACTATCTTATCAGGAAAATTGTACATCATGGTGACATTGTAGTGACCCAGATACCTTCTGACCAAAACATTGTCGACCCTTTTACAAAAGCCCTCATGACTAAAGTGTTTGAGGGCACCTACAGAGTTTAGGTCTATGATGCTTATAAATTAGGACAAGTGGGAGACTTATTAAGCATATGCCTTAGTGCCCTAGTTTATTGTACTCATATTTAATTTGGTCTCTAATGATTAAATTCAATATTGTTTTACACCACTAGGAGTTTTTAGTCCAAGTGAGAGTTTGTTGGAATTTATGTCCTAAAACTCGTAGTTTGTAAATCATATTCTATTCAATAAAGTCGTTATTGATACTATAATCTTAAAGCCAATAAACTAAGGATCCGAGACTATTATAGAGTAAACTTGAACTTTATGTAGAGACATAAACGTGGATCAAGTTAAAGTATATAGCCTAAATAGTCTATAGTATACGAATACGGTTGGGTACCTTATTCTGGGAACACTATGGATGCAGCCCGCTTTGTAGTTACAAATGATGTGATCCTGAGTTGTTCATGTAGAGGTATGGAAGTGGAGGCATTCTATGTAAAGAGTTTACATAAGACTGGAACCATAGAAGTAGGCACTTTTAAGTTATAACATCCTTAACTTTAATAAAATTGACTATAGTTGCAATAATGGGTAAACTTTAGTGGGTCAACTCTAGTAGTTGTGCTGACTTCAAATTCGTTAAGAGAATACAAGAGAAGAAAAGCTTCCAAGGTAAGTTTTTCTATTAAACCCATCTTTATTTATATTAGGGTTATTATGCATGTTGATTACTAAATTTTATTTAGTTGTAATTAGAGTAAATTTTGATCCTTATTCCGCTGCATATGTCTACTGTTTCAATCAGGAATGTGCTTACCAAACTGTCTCCGAAGGGCAAGCTTGAGGTTATGTAAATTTCTCATGAAACTCACAATCAGAGAAACCCCTGCATGACGAATCCAAACAGAAGAGACAACATCAACAAAAGAAGTATCCTCAACTCAATGGTTGAAGAAACGAAAAGAAACCACACTTTGTCTCTGTTGAAAACTGGGATAGATTAAGATAGGTGAGTGATCAGAAATGCTTCAAGGTAAAACACTAACTCTCATGTTAGGTCATGCAACAAGTCTATCATCATTAACCAGAATACAATCAAGCCGTCTCTCATCAAACTAGACCCATGAACCTTACTGTCCAGGTGAACCAGTTACCCTGCACCATAAGTTCAACGAGATCAACCTCACGAATAGCCATATCGAACTCCTCCATATCTCCAAGAACAAGAGACCCACCAAAAGCTTCAAAATGAAGCCTGATAGCATTAAAGTCACCCATGACAACCTTCAGCCCCTTCCATCCGGATGTGATCTCACCCAAACGACGCCATAGCAGACGTCTCTCAACATTATTATTAGAGGCATAAACACAACATCTCCACACACTCCCTCGAAAGCAGATCAATTAGCGAACCAGAAACAAACTGATCTTCCACCTCAAGAGGAGTAAAAGCAAAGTGGCTCCACTTCCACATTACCCAAATACAGTCAATCCCACTACTACTGTAGCTACAAGTGTAATCCCACGAATCTCTGTACCTACTAGAAATATAACCAAAATTTTCTTCTTGAACTCTAGTTTCTAGGAGACAATAGAAACTGACAGAAGACACACCCAAAAATTCACACACCGTACTGTATTTTACGAGACTATTTAGACCCCATACATTCCATGAACACACAACTAATCATGAGAAGTAATAGGATTTTGCACTCCCACATGATTACCATCTGAGGGCTGACCCTTAAGAACCATAACAGTATCCTCCACTTGTAAGGGAGGTGGGGATCCTTCAACTGTGGCTAAGGCCCACTTGTCTTCCTCACCCACCTCCATAAGACTGCCAAAAGAGTTAGGCATAATGACATCTAAACTTTTAGTCCTATCTAAAAAAGAAACCAACTCTCTTTTCTTCCAAGTGATAAGAGTAAATTCATCCAGTTTACCCATCTTCCTTTCCTTAATAAGCCTAATTAGAGAGCTATTAATCTCCCCTTCCTCCAACTATTGAAATGACTCTAACACCACATCTCAACACGCCACATTTGTCAGATCATCCTCTTTGTTAGAAACGATCTTGCTTACATCCTCCTCTTGATGAATCTTATTCTCCACAATCCTAGGACACTTACCACCAGAATGCACAAAAGTCCGACACAAATTACATTTACAAGGCTTTCATTCATAATTCACAGTCACTATAAAATTCACTGCCCTAAGGTTAACTGTAATTTCAGCAGGCATAGAAGAATCCACATTTAATTCGACACACACTCCGCATATGAAAGTCTTCGTCTTTCCTTAGTAACTAGATCTAAAGATAGGGGTTTGCCTAAAGCACTAGCAACAAAAGTCAATCTGGAATCTGTCCATAACTTCATTGGAATTCTACCAAGTTTTATCCATACAGGAACATAATAAAAAATAAAGGGTTCAGGAACAATATCTGGAGTCCATTTTCGAAGGAACATAGTTTTGCCACCAAGATGCCACGATCCACAGGGTATGATCCACTCAATAGATTTTGGACGTCTGAATTGAAAACAGATGAGTTCATTCTCAAGAATCGTAATTGTGGGCATTTTAATTTTACTCCATTTTTTCTCTATAAGTCGATATATGACTACATAAAGCATTTTTGCATCAAACAATTGCCCTACTAGGGAATTTTCCCACACTGGAACTCCTTGAGTAATAACCTCCTTGGAAGGTGTAACTACAATTTTATCCCCCACAATTAGTACCGCCGTTTCCATATATTGATATTCAATGTCAAACCCTTTTTTTAGTTATTTCCTTCCTCTTAATACAAGTTGTGGATCTTTGTTTGTATTAACTAAACTATTAATTAATTTTCAAATTAATTAATAGTTAAATTAAATATTTTTATATTTAACATATGTTAAATTTGAATTATATCAAATATAAGTTTATTTCATAACCAATAATTTTAATATGAATCCAATTCACATTAAATTAATATTCGAACTCATCTAAATATTTTATCTTTCATAAATTAATTTTGGATCATATCCAAAACTAAATTTATATAATAAAGTTTGATAAACCTTTTTTTGTAAAGAAAGTTTGATAAACTTTATATTATAATATATCACTATACATTAAATTAATTTCGAAAGTAATTTTGAACATTTCAAATTACAACCAATATAAATAAATCTCATTACCCTTTACGAGCTAGGAAGGGGACCTAATGAAACTATAGATAAGAAGTTATAACGATTTGAGATTAATTGGTTAAACTCATTAACCACATTAATCAATATTCGTTAACTATGTGTAAATTCTACTAAAAACTCACAGCTGAACTCTTCTCACTATAGATATATTTATGTGTCCACGAATATAGACCAATAACAGTAAGTTAGTCCTTCACAAGTGTTCGTAACACCAGCTGGGTCAAATTACCATTTTACCCCTAGGTTATCTCTATTCCTTAAATACGAGTGCTCCTATAATGAACAACCTATTTATGGTCCAATCAATAAACAGAAACCCTCTCGTGTGGCACGAGAGGGTAGAACCCTTTGTTCAAGTTCTGGAGACACCATTTAAGGGAACACTCATCTACTAATCCGAAAGTAGGAAATGAGTGAATTCCATCTTGTGTAATTATGTTTCCATCTCCTCACTTGGTCTTATCCCCAAAATGATAAGCTCATTCAGGCGTCAATTTGACCACTTTCACCCGTACAAATCAAAGGACAATCCCTCGTGAACAAAAGTTCATAATACACTCAAGATTAAGACTAAGTTACCTAGGTTATGCTAGTGAAATAGAAACCTAACTAATTAACGAAGTTACATCTAGTGGTTATTATTTTGCAGTCCGGTCTTATGCGAATTTCATTGCATACGATACCTTTACTCGTATGTCAACTACACGAATGCATTAGATAATTGTATTTGTATCAAATACAAAATGAGTCGTATCCATAGTCTTACCAGAATAAGGTACCTAGCCTTATCCGTATACTATAGAGCCTTTAAGCTGATCTCAAACATTGATCTCTGTATGTCTCTACATATTGTTCAAGACTCATCAAACAACTTAGGATATTAGTTTATTGGATTTGGGTTATTAAGACAAAACTAATAATATAATCAATAACATTTATTAAAATTATTATAATAACACTTTATTAATAATGGTTAACAAAATATATGTACAATCTACAAGTTTTAGAACATAAATCCCAACACCAATTCATACTGAGACGTCAGGCTTTTGCCTCAGCAATGAAGTTATAGATGACACCAAAATCAACCATTGTGCTTTTGACTTGTTTCTTGTTCACCCATGCATCTACGTACATGAGACCTCATTTTGCATGTCCTTTATTTCCCTCTGCCTTTTTCTGAAGGGAAGACAAAACTTAAAGGTCACCTTGTGCCTCCCTTTTCTTCCCCGATACGTCTCAACATTTTCACCATTAGCTTTGACATTGGTTGTTAACATTGCCTAGAATACCATAAGAGTACCTTGACTTGGGCATTGTAAACTCTATGGGACCCTTGCACAAGAAGCAAGATGGGAGACCCCTTCTATGATTGCCTTTGGTATTCGCCCATTGGAGGAAAGGGTTTACGATTCCCTCCTCCTGCTCTTTCTCCTCTCTCCCTTTTAGGAGAGATAGATCTAGCGGGTTCATTACTTTCACTAGAGGAAGCTTGGTTTTTTACGAATCATCTGACACCTCGATTTCGAATCTCCAACAAGCACAACAGTCTCTTCAATGGAAAAATTGTTAGTACCTTGCAACTTTCTGAAGTGTCCTGATAGACCTCTAATCATCCACCAATATACCCGACGAAAGAAAAAGAATTAATAGGCCTGCAAGTGTAAGTTGAGTAGAGGCACGCTTGAGTTTGTTAGGGTGAGTAGTTAGGATATGATTTTATAAATAGGTTTGAATTAGGGGAGGGAAGGGCAGTTAGGTTTTGAGATTCAATTTTAGTATCTGTGTACCTTTGAGAGATAAGGTAACAGAGAGATTGTAATCGAATTGAGATTTCCCAACTCGTTCCTTTTATTATTTGTTTGATCTTGTATTTGATTCCTACCTTTATCAATAAAAGTTTCCTTGATAGAACGCAATCTTAGTGTTCCATCATATTGGTATCAGAGTCGTTGATTCAAGGAAAGAAGCGATTAAACGATGGTACAAATGCGTATGGAAGAAAGGTTAAAAGCATACAATCACGAGCTGATTGGTGTAAAGAAGGAACTAAGCAAGTTACAAGCCATGGAGAGAAGCCGACATCGATCACAACGACGTTGGAAAATTTAAGAATTCGCCAAGAGACTACAGTAGAGGAATATCGAAATCTGTTCAACAAACTAATGGCTTCATTGTCGGACTTACAGGACGGAGTGATTGAGGAAACCTTTATGAATCTGTTGATGCCATGGATCAAGGCTGAATTAGATTTTTGTCGACCAACTGTATTAGCCCAGATGATGCAATTAACTCAGTTGGTGGAGAATCGGGAGATCATCGGGGAAGCCAACCTTAAAGGTTATGTTGGAGGTAAATATCCAACTTCTTTATCCCATAGTGCGAAATCGGGAGAGTTAGGGTTTAGGATAATAAGAGCAACTTTACAATACCCATGAGAAGTATCATTTTAAGAGGGGTGACTGGTGAGGAAGTTAAGAAGAAGGGGCTGACTAAGAGGTTATCTGACGTGGAGTTTCGTGCTCGGAAGGAGAATGGGCTCTATTTTCGATGTAATGAAAAGTACTCCTATGACCATTAATGTAAGGTGAGGGAGCAAAGAGAGCTCAGAATGTATGTAGTCACGGAGGGGAAGGAAGAATTTGAGATTATAGAGGAGATGGAGAATGAGAAAGAATTGAAAATGGTAAGGATAAATGAGGAAGACCTAGCCATTGTGGAATTATCCATTAATTATGTGGTAGGATTATCGAACACGGGTACTATGAAAGTGAAAGGGGAGATCAAAGGACAGGAAGTAGTAGTAGACTGTGGGGGTACACACAACTTTATTTATGAAAAGTTAGTGAGGAGTTTACAGCTTCCGACGAAAAACACTTCTCATTATGGAGTAATCCTAGGGTCCGACATGGCTATTAAGGGCAAAGGAATCTGTGAAGCCATAAAGTTGAAAATGAATGATTGGAAGGTAGAAGCAAATTTCTTACCATTAGAGTTAGGAGGTGTGGACGTGGTCTTGGAGATGCAGTGGCTTTACTCTCTTGGTATCATGAAAGTAGATTGGCAAAAGTTGACTTTTATGCACCTTGGCAGAAAAGTAATCATTAAGGGAGACCCCAGTTTAACCAAAACTAGAGTGAGTTTGAAGACTATGATGAAGAATTGGAAGGGCACAAACCAAGGCTTTCTGGTCGAATGTCGAGCCATGGAGTGGGAAGTGCCTTCGGCCAAAGGTGGAGAGTTAGAAGACGTGTTGATTGTGGAAGAATCAATGACGGTAATTCTAAAGAAATTCGAAGACGTCTTTACTTGGCCTGACCAACTACCATCAGAGAGGAGGATCGAACATCATATACATTTGAAACAAGGGACCGAACCAGTGAATGTAAGACCGTATAGATATGCTTTTCAGCAAAAGGCAGAGATGGAGAGAATAATGGAAGAGATGTTAGCATCGGGAATTATTCGCCCAAGTCATAGCCCCTATCCAGCCCTGTTATATTGGTTAGGAAGAAGGATGAGAGTTAGGCATTTCTGTGTGGACTACCGAGCACTGAATAACGTTACTATACCAGACAAATGTCCAATACTAGTCATTGAAGAGCTCTTTGAGGAATTACATGGCGCTACATGGTTTTCTAAGATTGATTTAAAAGCCGAATACCACCAAATTCGAATGTGTGGGGAAGACATTGAGAAGACATCATTTAGAACGCATGAAGGCCATTATGAATTTATGGTTATGCCATTCGACCTAACTAATGCACCCTCCACTTTTCAGGCATTGATGAATTCCATATTCAGGCTGTATCTGTGAAAATTTTATCCTAGTGTTTTTTGATGAATCCTAATTTACAGCAAGGATTTTGAAGAACATCTAGTACATTTGGGAAAGGTTTTGGAAGTGCTGCGAAAAAACAAGCTTTATGCGAACCAAAAGAAATGCAGTTTTGCACAGACACGTGTAGATTACTTGGGGCACATTATCTCAGGCTAAGGAGTGGAGGTTGATCTGGAAAAAATAAGAGTAATCAAGGAATGGACTACACCTAAGAATGTTCGAGAGGTCCGAGGCTTCTTGGGGTTGACAGAATACTATAGAAATTTTGTCCAACACTACGGATCTACAGCCGTGCCTCTCACTTAGTTATTGAAGAGTGGAGGATTTAGGTGGAACGAAGAGTCCCTTGAAGCATTCAAGAAGTTGCAAAATGCTATGATGACTCTTCTTGTTTTAGCTTTGCCTGATTTTGATATCCCATTTGAAATAGAGACTAATGCATCCAACGATGGCATAAGGGCAGTGTTCATGCAATCCAAACGCCCTATTGCTTTCTTTAGTCACACATTGGCTATGAGAGATTAGATTAAACTTGTGTATGAAAGAGAGCTTATGGTATTGTCCTCGTCGTGAAAAGATGGAGGCCGTATTTGATAGGAGGAAGTTTATAGTAAAAATGGATCAACGCTCCTTAAAGTTCTTATTGGAATAGAGGCTTATACAACCACAATACCAAAAGTGGATTGCTAAGCTCTTAGGATTTGCCTTCGAAGTAGTATAAAACCTGGATTAGAGAACAAGGTGGCAGATGCTCTATCCAGAATGGCTCCGGTTGTCCATCTATGTAGTATTACAACCCCCACCTTGATTGATTTGAAGATTATCAAGGAAGAAGTTGCAAACGAAGATTGGCTGAAACTGACAGAAATAACCGAAGATGAGGATGGCAAGTCAACTTTGAAATTGAACAAATGTTGGAAAGTGAAATCAACAGTGATGTTAGTCTGCCAACACAGTTGCGTAGCGACACATCTGATTCAATGTTTATAAGTTCTTCAGAAAGCAGCTATAATAGCGGTCAAGGTAGTGGAAATGAGGATGGTTGAGATGCCAAATATTTAATATTTGACGAAAGCTCAGATGAGGTGGATTATCTTGCTCTATAGGAGGAAAAGTTTTAAGCACGCGCTAGTAGTTGTAGCAACCAAATGAAATCAGTA
>JBBPDI010000009.1:15868689-15887246 GCA_037974545.1 Cucumis variabilis | reverse complement strand
ATAGAGAGATTGTGTACATGCAATTTCTACTTACTTCGACCAATGGATCGTATACTCTAATCCTACAATATCCTCAAATTGTAATTTTAACTTCTCTTAGTCACCCAAATATTCAGATTCATCACAGTAAGTGATTGAAGAAGAAAATGTCTGGAATGAAAACTTGAGAAAGACGACAACTTGAATCAGAAAATCAAACAAAATAAAGGAGACAAATTGAATTAGAAAATTAACCATACTTGTCCGCAACTTGGGTTGTCTACGAACGTATGTGTGGAGGGTGGTCTCAAATGTTTCTGTGAACTTGTACGAGATTCATGAAGTGGTGGGAGAAATCGAGTGTGGTGGGAGATTCGCGTAGTGGCAAGATTCGATATTCGCGCAATGGTGGGAGAACAAACGTCCGTTGAAGCTTGGGCGTGTTGGATGGACCGTCAGACGCTTGGGCATGGTGGATGACTGTCTGGAGCTTTCAATGAAGACAGTGAAGAAGGTATCAAAAGCTGGGGTGTGGTGGGAGATTTGCACAAAGAAGGTGAAGAAATCGTGGAGCTTTCATTCGGTGAAGTTTGCGAAGAAGATGAAGAAATCATGGATGGGAGAAAGGATGAGGAAAATTTTGGGGAAAAAAATTAGAGCTCTTTTAGAATTTGGGGGAAAAGGGGAAATTTTAGAGAAAAAATAGGGAAAAGTTTTATTTTAGAAAGTGGAGAAAAATGGAAAATTTGAGAAAAAAGATTAAAAAGTTTTTGTTTTTAGAAAATGGAGAAAAAAGATTAATCTTGTGGCTTTCATCTGTCAAGTATTTAAAATAAAAATAAAAAATTATGCATTTTTTCATTTTTGTTTATTTTTTACATTTTTTTCCTACAAAACTGTCAAAGATATCAAAACTACAGGCGTCAAGTATTGTAAGTTTTTTAGTAGTGTGTGTTTATGTTGATTTATGTGAATGTAGTCATATTTCTAGTCGTTGAACTTTTAATACTTTTTATCTTAAGGAATATGGTTAACTTCATAATTCTTCTCATTATTGGGATAACTATCTGTAGACTTCCTATAGTCTAAAAATAAAACCTTCAAATCAAGGAATGCATTTCTCTATTTAATTAAGAAATAATGAGAGAAAACACCTAAATTTACAATGAAATTTCATAAATGTCCTAAATTTTAATTTATTTTCTTAATTAGGAATTCGTATAATTTTTGGATGATATTAACCTTATAATAATTATTCATTAGATAATATATAGAAATTATATTTAAATTATTTCCTTATTCACACTTATTTCAATTTATTATGATTCCTTCAATTTCCTTATATATAAATGGTAATAAATTTATAATAATATATTAATTAAGTATAAAACAATATCTTTTTTAATATTCCTTCAATTTCCTTATATATAAGTGGTAATAAATTTGTAATAAAACAATATCTTTTTTAATATAGAAATTTATGATAATTAAGTATAACCGTTAAGAACAATCTTCAATGAAATTCATCCCTTGCCGGCGATCATTTAGCTCCATCATTGTTAGCGTGATTCATATAACACAACCATTTAGCTTCAAAATTATAATTGTTAGCTCCGACAACCGTTTACTTCATAATTTGACATCGTTCTGCATAATTAAAACATCTGGTAACCTTTTTGCATAAACCTTGGTACCTTTCTGCATATTTTCCACATCGTTCTTCATAAGTAACACCGTTTCCTTTCATATTTTCATTTTGCATCCTTTATCATTTCGTTCATACTAAACTTTCGGTATCTTTTTATTTTATTATACTGTTTACACATAAATTCCACTTTATATATACATTAACACATATAGAATATTAGACAGTAAGGCATCCAAAAATTTCGCATCGACAATTTTTCATTCTTATACATTATTATATATATACCACATCTTATTTACAATTATACTAATTTATAAATAAACCAGCAAGATATAATAGTTTTCTTATATGATTTATTAAATATATACGACATCTTATGTACAATTATAATAATTTTTTAATACACCCGTATTATATAATAGTTTTATTTGATGATTTACTATATATATACTACATCTTATTTACAATCGTTGTATTTAATAACATATAATTGTAATATTTTGTGGCAAGATGGCAAGTATTGCAGTATATTAAAAATTTTGGTCATGTTCCTCTTATTTTGTTTAATTTTTTATTGTTCAGTTCATCTTCCTATCATGTTTGACTTATAATTTTTAATAAATGTCTCGTTGTTCATATATACTATGATATACTACTGCATATATTCAACAATAACTATACATATTCTTTTTCATGTTCTGTGATTTTTCTTACTGCGTATATATACCAATATATACATAGATTATATATTCATTCATTATTTTTTTTATATTTCTTACATATATGTTATTGAATAATTCATTTATCTTTTGTGATTTATTACATATATACCACTGCATATATTTAATAATACATACACATTTTTTTTTATGTTATGTGCTTTTTTCTTACTGTATTTAACATGAATTATGTATCCAATCAGTATTTTTTTTTAATTCTTACATATATACTACTGCATAATACATATATCTTATGTGATTTGTCACACATATATATACTACTTCATAAATTCAATAATACATAAATGATGTTATCTTCGATATACTCAATATATCATAGTGTATTTTGAATACAAAATATAAATTCTTACTAATCTTAAATGAACAATATATACTATAATATACCTGTAATCACTATTGTTTCAAACATAACTTATTATTTATTACATATAAAATGAATATTTGAAATAAAATATATAAACTAGTTTAACAAATTGATAGTATAACCTTTAATTCATAAAATATTATATTGTTTCATATATACTGTTCATAAACCAATTTAACATTAAATCATTTTTTTTTTCATACAATTCCCTGGATCTTCAATTCTTTCGACAAAGTCTTTACATTGCAAACATATTCAGTTTTCCTCAACATTACACATACCAGAGAACAACTAATGTTTTAATGACATATATCACATATACTCATCATAATTTTGTTTCATTCATGTTCCTATAAACATAAACAACTTTAATGCATAATCAATATTATTTCAAACATAATGTATTATTTATTACGTAAGATATGAATATTTAAATAAAATACATAAACAAATTGATATAAGAACCTTTCATTAATAAAATATACACCCTATTATTCAATATATACTCTAATTACGTAAAATATATGAAAAATAATGCAAAATGAAGGAAAGAATGGATGGAGAGAGATTGGAAAGTGAGAGAGAAATAAGAAGGGGAGAATTTTTTAGCAAAATCATAAAAAGAAAACTAATTAAGGGACAATTTTTATTATTAGTATTACTATAATAGAACATAATAATTTACTATATTTACATAGGATATCTAATAAATACAAATCTTGAACATGGTCCACTTTTCTTTTTCATTTTTCTATTTTTTAATATACTATTAATAATAAAGATGGATAAAATGGTCAATTAAGTCCTACATTTATATAATATAGTGGCTCATTTAGGACTTTAGTGAAAATTATTAGTAATTTAGGTTTTTGGCTATATGATATTAAAGAGCCTTTAATTAATGGGTATCATTCTTAATGAGTCTTATGGGCTTGGGCTTAAATGATCTAGAGACCTAGTCATTGGGCTTAAGGTTGGGAACGAGGCAAGGTTGGGCCGAAGATGCACTCCCATCCTCATCCTCTCCCCATTCCCCAGTTTAAGGAGTTGGGATCGAGATCAGAGAACCCTGTGGGGAAAAATTTCCCGTTTATATTTATATTTTTAATTGCTATTTTACTTATTTAAATTAATGATTAAAAACATTTAGATTTTTTATTGTAAAACTAATAAAAATTTAAAATAATTATATTATAAAATGAAATTTAAAGAAAATTTAGAGAGAAAAGAAAAAGATAATAGATTATGTTTCTTTTTTAAAGAAAACTAATGTTATATGTAGGAATATAAATAAATAGATTATATTAAATGACAATAACAAATTAATAAAATAAAAAATTACATACATATATACATAGTCCCTAACCGGTGGTTCCCAGCAAAGACAACCTGACCCCCTCGGGAATTTTTGTCATCCCTACTTGAGCCCAATTAATTGGATTTTGGACTTGACTGACCTTTGGGTCAAATTAGCTTCGAGTTCAATTAGACTTATACTCGAATATTAATTATTAATACCAAATTATACCAAAATATTTTATTCGACAGAACGGTTTGGCGAAAACACATTACATAATCAGATTTGCCAGCTTATTTATTGATACATATCGATTTTTAATTAATTTCAAATTTGATAATCTTTTTTGTTATTAATTTGGAAAATGACCAAGCGGAATAAGTTTTTATTGGTGGAGAAATTTTCAGCTAAAAAAAGAAATATTTTTTCCATCCTTTTTTCTTTTTATTAAGATAATCTATATTAGGTTAAAATAAAATATTGGTTTTAACCTTCATTACCACATTATCGAAGAAATTGACACAAAAGAAAGAGACAGTCACTTGAAAAAAAAAATTATTACAAAAATTTACAAAGGATAAACATTTTTGGAGAGAACACTCTTCTTCATTTACTCACTTTCATTCAAAGTTTCTTACTTACTCTCTTTGTCTTTTTCTCTATTCGCTTATTTTGTTTGCTTGCTTTGTTTGGTTTACAAATAAGGATCACACCTCCTATTTACAAGCATGGAATTCTTAAAGCCCAAACATAAATTTAACTATTTTAGATATCTTTAGTATCATCCTTATCTAAAAGAACTCTCTACAATTTCTTAACCTAAATAAAATCTAGGATACTTCTATATTTTTTCTTTTGAAATATTTATTTACATTATCCTTCACCATAATCCTAGATATTTCTCTGTTAAAATTCTTTAACCTAAATGTCTAAATATTTCTAGATTTTTATTATGATATTAGTTTGCATAATTCTAGAAATTTTAATCTACACATTTAATATTTAAGAATGTTCAAATTAAGGTTACTATATACTTTCACACACATTACCCATAAGGTTACAATAGGATAGAAACGAGAAAGAAACGTTTAACAAAAATGTTTATAACCTGCACAACTCAATTTCAAAGAAAATAACTAACGAAAAGGATTTGTTGGTTTATTGCAAGAGTCATACATGCTTATACATATGCAATTGTGGAATTCTCATTTGACTTCTTCTGGATAATACATATGATTTAATCATTGGACTACTGCTTAAAGGAAGAAAAAAACCTCGTTCTTTACTTTCTATATATTGAAAACTTCTAAAACTATAGATTAAATAGAACAGTGATTGAAATAAGCATATAATTGAACTAATTGTATATAAAACTTTCAATTTTTTTACCAACAAAACAATAATATTACCTAAAATAACCGTTAAAACAGTTCCTAAAACAATTTGAAAGCCAAAGAGAAAGAAAAAGAACAAAGATCGCATGATGGAAAGGGGTCGTTAAATTTATTGTCTACTTTTTTGTTTTTTAAGAATGATGTTTAGCTGTATTTTCAAGTTGCACGTATTTGTATGTATCATAATGTATTTAAAGTATATCATCGTGTAATTGATGCTAACATTGTACAGAAAATTAATTGCCAATCAACAACTGTTAAGGACTGATACAAATATATACTAATTACTTGCGAAGAATAGAGCAGTGGACGAAGTTGACTCTTCTTGACTCCAATCGTTTTACTCGAATGACTTGTTGTGTAAGTAACTCAGCATTTCTCTTGATGTTCTTATGCGTGATTGTGGTTTGTTTATTATCTTTTAAATTAGAAATATGACCATAATTAATTTTCTTTAAAAAATTTATGTAATTTTCTTTTAGTAAAGAATATCTTTTTAATCTTTTAAATTTTAATTTTGGATCTAGTTTCATATTTGTAGATTTGCAAGAAGAAAGAGAACAAATTGATGCTAACATTGGATGAGAGTCTCTTTCTTATCTGACTCCTATCTTATTATATCTTCTTATAAGCTTTGCTGAATGAGAGGCATGAAGTATACAAACCAATTGTTAAGGAGTGCAATCATCCTATTTGTTAGATTTTTGACAAATATGAAATTAATTTTTTTTTTATTTAAAGAAAGATAAAATATTTTCCTTATCTTTATCTTTATCTTTAGGATCATTTTAAAATATCTTTTTTAGTTAGGAGTTAAAAAGATCTTCCTTAAATATTTAAAGAAAATATAAAAGATCTCCTTTAAAGAAGAAGATAAAAGATAATTCTCATATTTAGAAATATTTTATCGTAAAAAAGTTCTTCCTTTTTTACTCTTTAAAAAGCAGAAGTTCTCTGAACGTAAAATCTATTTTTCATAGCTATTGTTCAAGAAGTTTATATTTTTGGTGAAGAATCTATACGAAGGTAAACCAATTACCTTCTTTATTTTATGAAGAATTCTTGATATCTTTATTAGTGGATTCATTGTATACGGGATAAGAGAATTAAAGAAGATCTTGAAGATTTAATAGTCTTTAAATTGTGAAGCTTCACGCAAGTTTTAGCATGCGGATTATTGGATTTTTATTCGAAGAAATTTGTGTTGCCGAAGAAGGTTGTTGAAGGTACTTTAGTTACCTTATGGGTTATGTTGAATTATTGAAGATCGATCAGTGGTGTTACTGAGTATTAGTTGATAAGAAATATAAAAGAAGACTGAAATAGTTGAACTGTGGTCAATGAATTTAGGGGGAGCCTGAGTTTATCTTCAAGTAGATTCAAACATAAATTTAGGGGGCCTGTCTTTGATTAAGTTTCCACTACAAGAAATAGGGTCTTTCCCAACGCAACTCCACGTCGAAAAAAATCCCACAACACGTCAAGGAAGGTTACTCCGACGTCTCAGTCGATATCGGCATGTATGTCGAGGAAAGCACGTCGGGAATACTTTCTCCGACGTAGATCGCGTCAACGACACATAAACATTCATTGACTCACATTGTCAGCACGTCGAGGAAGGGTTTCCGCAACGTGATGTCACAGAACCCTTCTCCGACGTGACGTCATGAAACCCTTTCTCATATCGAGGAACCCTACCCCAACGTTACGTCCCAAAACCCTTCCCCGATACATGTCGGAGAAAGCCTACAGTTTGTTTTCTTCTTTTTCTTCTTCTTCTTTTTCTTTTTCTTCTTCTTCTTCTGCTTCTTCTTCTTCTTCTTCTTCTTTTTCTTCTTCTTCTTCTTCTTCTTCTTCTTCTTCTTCTTCTTCTAGCTTGTTACGTTCCGTTTCAATTGCATACTTTTATTCTTGTAGTTTATTTGTGGATTTTTGTTTTAACTTTGTGTTTCAGTATGGATTCATAAATACATTTTGCGGTGCTCTGGATTCTGGCTCTGCTATGATTTGAAAGGGTACAGTGAAACGAAAAATTTGAAATGGAAAAGAAAAAGAAAAGAAAAGAGAGACTTCCAGTGGTGGCGGTGGTGAAGACGGACAACGACGACAGCACAACTCTCTTCCTCTTTCTCTCTCTCGACCGATTTTGGATTGTATTTTCATTTTGCATTCTGTTTTATGTTGAAGGGAGAATAAATAGTGTGGACTTTTTCCGATGTCTTCGAAGACGTCGAGGAAGGTAACTTTTGCCGACGTATGAAGTACAAACATCGGGGAAAGTTTAAATAATAAATTCATTATTTAAACTTTCCTCGACGTGCCCTTACCACACATCGGGAAAAGGTGACCATTATCACATAAATACGGACACTTTCCACGATGTGTGGTAGGTTGCACGTTGGGAAAAGATTAAACAATAATTATTATTAAACTTTTCCCAACGTGCCCCTTGCCAAACGTTGGGAAAGTGGAAATTTGTCGTTATAATTTCCACTTTCCCCAACATGTGGCGGTTGCACGTCAGAGAAAGTTTAAAATTAAATTTAATGCGTTCACTTTTCACGATGCACGCAATGCTACATCGAGGAAAGTCTCTTTCCACAACGTAGACAAACAAAACATCGCGAAAAGTCTAAAATTAAATTTAATGCGTACACTTTTCGCGACGCACACAATGTTACGTTGTAGAATCTCCCTTTCGACGACGTAGAGGAACAAGACATCACGTAAAGTTTAAAAATAAATTTAATGTGTTGACTTTATGCGACGTTTGGCAAGGTAACATCGGTGAAAGGGAACGCGTTAAATTTAATTTTGGACTTTCCGCGACGTCTTGTTCCTCTACGTTGCAAAAAATCCCTCTCTGTGACGTAACATTATGTGCGTCATGGAAAGTGAACGCATTAAATTTAATTTTAATTTTTTTGCGATGTAACATTTCGTGCATCGTCGAAAGGTGATCAACGACGACACATCTTTCACCTACATTGTTTCTAGCGTCACAATTATTCTGATTACTTGTAGTGTTGTGTTATAACTTAAGAGTTTTATTGATTACTCATTTGAATCTTAATAATATTTCTTATCTGAGGTGAGAAGCTCCCTAGACGTAGGTGGTATTTGCCAAACTGGTTTAACAAAACCTTTTGTGTTATTTGTTCTTTCTGTTTCTTTAGCTATTCTCTCAATTAATTACTTTCAATATAGCTGGAGGGTATTATTGATTGTCTCACTTACTTTTCACTTTTATATAAGATATTATATCTAGACCTACTTAAAGTTAGAAAAGGAATAAAGATCAGCTCCTTTGGAATCCTTCGAAGGACTCTTATCTTACTATATATGATTATTATACTTCTTGTTCCTTATATCTTATTATATGGGAGTTTTACGGACTGCAAGTAGTTTCAATAAGAAAAAAAATCAGAGGATGAAATTCTAAAAAAGACTGTTTAAGTTGTTATCGAAGTAGTAGTTGTTCGCTTAGTAGCAAGTTCTGGAGGCTATTAAATGCCTCATCTGTTGACATGTGTGACCACTCATATTCTTATGTTCGTTAGTCCAAATGTGATTTGATTCCATCTTCATGAAAAAGAGTCAAATCGGAGATTCCTCACCATCAAAAGTTTGGGTCTTTCCCTATTATTTGATTAGTCTCACTAAGTGTCCCTTTTGTCAAGGAGAAACAAAACCCCTTTCTTCTTTCATGTCTTCTGAGGTGTCCCAAACCAATAAGCACTAGAAGCTCAAACCATCGAACAAACTAACTACTTCTAGTCTCATGAATGAAAAAAGTGCATAACAAAAGAATCACGAAAGAAATAAGAAGAAAACATAATATATAAGGACATAGAAGGACTTCTTTGGAGGAGCCTTCTTTCCTTGCCTCCGGTTCAAGCTTCACTCCACGTTGTACAGGTAGGACGTAGAAGAAAGTCTTTTCTTCTTTCTATTCCCTTAGAAGGTGAAAAAGGACTTCGAAGGAGCTCAAATTTAGCACCTAATTACTTTTAGTTTTTAAGTTTCGAGTTTGATTATTTCAATTGAATTTCCTTTCAAAATGTTATAATTTTATGTTTGTAGTATGAGTTCAGTTCTTTTTTTTTTTTCTAGACTTGAAAAATTACACTTTTAACTTTAACCACTCATATATTTAATAATCTCAATATTTAGTTCATTTTTTCTCTAGATTTAAAAATTTACAATTTTAACTTTAACCACTCATATATTAAATAATCTCAATATTTAGTGCTAATGTCCATTAATTAATTTAGTGGATTCATTTTCATGCCCCCACACCTTGCACGCATCCTTAGCATCCTTAAACTTATCCTGCGAAATGAAACATGATTTAAAAACTTTGAACCATTAACCATTACCATGCAAACTTATAATAGTAACAACAACATCTTAAGTATTGCAACACAACTCTTATTTATTTAAACCTAAAAATTTCTACGACAGTACATAACAATATACAATTCTTAAAACAAGAGCTTAACAAAGAAATGTTGAAAGCCTTCAAAGTCTTGAACCTTCAACGATCGTTTTAGTACTCAGTCTGACCGTTTAGCTCCTTGATCAACTGCTTAGCTCCAATCGCTTACCTTTTTACATGATCGATTAGTTTCCCTAACGATCACTCAGCTTTTTAAACAATTGCTACCTTTCGACTCTATTTCTTACCTTTCTAACTGATCGTTTAGCTTCTTACAACCTGGGGGAGGAAAAACTTAAAATATAAGTCAAAAGATTTAGTGAGTGATGCTTTTAAAACCTTTTGGAAATACAATTCATAAATAATTTTCGTTCAAACACTGGCTCAATGTCGAAATTCAATAACACATTTCAAATCTCATAAATACACATTAGTTTCACATATTCCTTTCACCAAGACATGAACCATTCTCATGCATGGACTACTATGATGGCCTTTTCATCAAACAGTATCATTAAGAATTTCTCGATTCATTCCTTGGTGCTCAGGCTTCCGATGCAATACACATCTTTTATGCATTGTCTCTTCTCATTCCACCATGAAGGCCTTCTCTACATCGTTGTTGTCGCCACTTACCCGAGACGACACAGAGCAGCCGACATCCTAAAAAAAGGTTAATTTTACAAACAAAAAAGGGAGTCACCACCAATTTTTTTTTTACGGTGTGATTGGATAACGAAATAAAGTAAATAAATTTTAAATAAGATAAAAAAAATGGTATGCAAAGAAAACTACAATTAAGTTTAGGAGTTATTTGTATATGAGGAAGGTGTTAGCACCCCATAACACCCGTTTAGAAAACGGTGGCCAAATTTAATGTCTTGAATTGAAATCATTCCTTAAATAAAATCCATTTAAAAGAAATAATATTTTTTTAATATATTTTATTTCATTGTCATCACTCTAATATTTGAAGCAATTATCTCATAAAATAAGACTATATTGAGGAAAAATTCCCCACCTTGAGAAAATAAGAAATTATTATAAATTTTCAAAATCTATCATAGGCTAGTCTTTAAATAATTTTAAAAAACCACATTGATTAAATTTATTTTTTCTTGGGATCAAATCTCGAACTCTTAAAGATATGGGGCACTTGCAAAAATGGCAAAATAAGTTATAATAATCAATTCATAGCACACACACTTTATTATTTGAGAAAATGGCAAAAACGAAGTCCAACCCATACATGAAGAGGTAAAATGTCACAAATGTCCCCATTACTAATATACGTTTTATACACCTTAGAAGTCTGATACACTTAATACACCCCTTGATACACTTGATTCTTCTTGATACACCCAATACATTTGATTGATTCACCTGATACTCTTTGATACAATTGATACCTTTTGATACACACCTGAAACATTACTAATATATGTTTGATACACCTGATACACTGCAGATACATTTAGTATTCTTCACTTATACAATTGATTGATTAAATGCACTTGATATGCTTGAAGTCCTACTTATACACTTGATATACTATTGATAAACACTTGTAAACTTGATTCATATACTTGATAATGATTCACTTTACTGATATGCTTTAACAATATATTGTTGTTATACTTGATAATGATACACTGAGTTACATCATTCATATACTTAATAATACTATAATGAACTGCATAAAATTTAAAAAAACGAAAATCACATAGTAAGTATATTAATCAACTAATACATATAATATAAGTATATCACAGCACTGATATATGAAACTGAGACAAAGTAAAACAAAAAAAAATTAATGCAAAAAAAATAAAACAAAATCATTTAGAATCAGATTTAACTCAAAATACACATCGAAGAAACTAAAAAAAATCACAAATGAAATTAAATTACTCCGATCAACAACCATTATATTATATTTTATATTGCAATTATTGTCCTATTGATATTTTAAATTAAGATTAAGACATAAATAATAAATGATTTTTCTAGTATAAGAACAAACAAATAATTAGGACCTTAAAAAGTGGGAGAGTAAATAAATAATGAATAGGGCATTAAAAAAGAGGAAGAGAAATAAGTTATTGAAGGGTAGATTAGGTATAATAACAAATTTAAGATGAAGAAGTGAAAATTTTGTCATATTTACAAAATTATAAAACAATGTGTTATAATTCCTATATCATATTCTCAAAATGCTATCTTATACAATTTCCCTAAAGATATTGATCTCTCACCTCAAGAATCTAGAAATAATAGACTTTCGGAAATTTCTAGATTCCATCGTATAATTTTTAATTTTTTAGCGAAATTGATGAGAATTATTTAAAAAGTTGATTAAAAAACCTTATGAATAGAAGGGAAATTTTTTAAAATAGTAGATTTTACAAAATATTTACAACCTATAGCAAATTCTATCACCGATAGTCATTGATATGCTATAGTGATAGAAGAGTATTCGTAATAAAATCCAAAATTTTGCTATAGCTTGTAAATATTTTAATTTATTTTGCTATTTTAAAAAATGTCCCAATATAGAAATAATTTTGAACTTAGAAAAACATAAAGACTATAATTTTAAAGAAAAAATTCTAAATATTTTAAAAAGAGAAATTTAAGAAAGATTTCAAAATTACTTGTGATTTAAGTTAAAATATTTTTGAAAACTTCAGAAAATTTTAAATAGAGGTCAAATAAGAAATAATGTACAATATGATAAGCAAAATCAAATATGTCACATAGCAAATTAAGCAAATCACATAAGGTGTTTACTAAAAAGTATTGGAGATCGATCTCTAACTCCCAAAGAATCATTTCCCTCACCTCATGAATTTAGAAATAACAGACTCCCAGATATTTCTAAATTTCGTTGTTGGAGTTTTTTTAAAAAAATGATAAAATGTAAAGAAAAATATGATGTAAAGAAAAAAATCAAATTATTAACTATAATGCAAAACAATGTCATAATAAATAATCAAAATAAATACAAGGTAAAATGTCAAAAAAAAAGCATGCATACATATATTTAAACACATATAAGACATAAATAAGATACAAATTTAAGGATGTAAGAGTTAAGTGAGATAATCAAAAGTATTATTTATAAAATAAAATGTGGTAGAATTTTAATTTTAAGGGACGTTTAGGGGAAGGGTTAGGTTATGGAGGGTTAGTGTACTTATGATAAAACTAGTTATGATACTATGTGTTTATGAAAATGGTTATGTAGATAGTGTTCTGATAAAATGTGTTTGGGGGAAACGTTATGTAGGTAGTGTTTTGAAATTTATTATTTTATAATTTTTTTAATTCGTGTTCTAAATCCAATACACAAATTTGTATATTTAATTTACCAAATTGTCTTATTTTTGTAAAACAATTTTTAGTAATTTCTTTAAATATGACTATTTTCAACATTTTTTTACGTAATCATTACATGCGAATAATTTATTGCTTTTTTTAAAAAAATTGTATTCTAAATTCAATACATAAATTTTGTATATTTAATTTTCCAAAATGTTCTATTTTCGTAAAACAATTTTTCAGTAATTTCTTTAAATATAATGGCCATTTTCAACATTTTTACGTAATTGTTACGTACGAATAAATTGTTAATTTTTTTTTCAAATTCATATTCTAACTCCAATATACGAATTTCGTATATTTAATTTACCAAATCGTCTTAATTTTCGTAAAACAGTTTTCCTTAATTTCTTTAAATACAATATGAAATTCTCAACTTTTTTAAGTAATTGTTACGTTTGAATAAATTACTATTTTTTTCTTTTAAAGATAAAATATTCTTAGTTTTTTTCTTACAGATAAAATATTCTTAGTTTTTTTCTTACCTGAACATTATGTTTTTCTTTTTCTCTTTTTAAATAAGAGCATTGTTGTTCCATGGAGCAATAGAAATGATAAAATATTGTAATGAATTAATGGAAGATAACAAAAGAAAAAAAAAAGAAAGAAGACAGAAAAAAGTACATTTTGGAAAAGTTGAGCATAATTTGGTAACAATTTTAAATTCAAATAAATCTTAAATCAAAATCTGTTATTAAGTTAAAGTTTTTTTAAAAGAAAATTCTTATATATTTAAAGTTTAGATACTTCTTAAAATAGTTATCAATTTTTAAGGTTATTAAAAATTCAAAAATTATTTAATTTAATATTAAATCCTTTGATTTGATTTTGTTTTGATTTTTTATAAATTTAATTCAAAAAATTTAGAAATTTATTTAACTTAAATTTATTATAAATAGTTTAGATATAAAAAGATTAGTTTTAAAATAAAATATTTGAAAAGGTGAAAAATGAATAAGAGAGAAAAACAAATAAAAGATATAAAATAATAAAATTTTAGATAAAAATTTAAATGCGATGACTAAATGCGTAAATTAATCACAATTAATTAAAATTAATTTTGTAAATAAAATAAATTTAAAAATAATATTCTTTTTAGAGGAAGTTGAATAGGTAGGGTTATGGGGAGAAAGAAAGAGAGGGAAGATGTCTTATGATAAACCTAAAACAAGGATTGTGATAACCCTCCTCCCAAACAAGAGTTGAGTTACTATATCCCAAGTGCATAGTGATAACACTTGGGTCAAACAGCCTCTAAAAAACAAAGAAAAATGCAATAAAAGAATGAATGAAATACAAAATAAAAAATTGCATCAAATGACAAAAATATTTTATAAAAAAATAGCTCATGACATCAATTTTTTGCCTATTGCGAATATAACTATCAGACAATAATCATAAGAATATCAAAAGCTCATCACTTTAAAATTTGCTACTTTATAAATTTAAAAATATTGTGACATAAATTCTATTATCATAAATGTTTTTGTTATTTTTGTAAAAACGTCATACAAAATCAAAATCATAGGGTTTTAAATATAGTAGTTGTAATAATAATAATTATGGTAGTAATAGAAATAAGTGAAAAGGAAAAAAGAACATAATAATAGTAAAAAATCAGGAAAGAAAGAAAAAGGAAAGGAAAGGAAAAAATAAAGAAAGAAAGATGAATAATATAATATATAATGATAGTAATAATAATATAAATATAATAATAGTAATAATAATTATTATAATATAAAGAGTTAAAAGAAAATGAAAATTAGTAACATTAATATTATTAATAATAGTAATAGTAATAATAATGATAATATTAATGCCACAGTAATAAAATTCAGAGAAAAAGACAATTAAGGATCCATAATTTTAACAACAAAAAAAAGTAGTAAGAGAAAATAATAAGATCTTCCTTATATACATTTTTTTTCTTTTCTCTCTACCTTTAAAAAAATAAATATTAAGATCCAAAACGAAAGTACTTGTGTGGATCTTTAGTAGTTAACTCCTATCAAATACAGCTTCCAACTAAGTTTTCCTTTCTAGTGGGATTAGGTTGCTTAGAATAAAGAAGAAAAAAGAAGTAATAAAACGAACAAATGAAAACCCACTTTTTTTTTTTTTGCATAGAAATCGGTTTTTTTCATAGAGATTCTTTCAAAGAATTTTTTTTCTCCCCTTCCAAATCACCAAAGGTCATTATTTCCGTACCACAAATTAGAAAATTTTAATAAGAATGAAATCAAATGAGATATTATGTGATTTTGTGAAAAATAAACTAATTTTCTTTTTTTCTAAAATAATAGAAATAAATCAAATAAGATATTATGAGATTTTGTCTAAAATAAATTAGTTTTCTTTCTTTTTTTTTTCCCAAAATGTATATATGCTCATTAAGGTTTTATTATAAGATTTTATATTATTACAAAAAGTTTACCTTTTGAAAAAAAACAAAAATCTTAGTCATTATTACTATTATTATTTTTTAAAGAATAAAAAAAAACATGTAGAATGAAAATAAGTGGTCACAGTAGCCTTTACTTATTATGTGCATATGATAGTTAGCTCATTGATAGGAATATAATTAATAATTTACTCTCAATCAAGCATACAATACAATCAATAAAACATTAACGAAAACATAACATTAAAGTTTTCTTTCAAATCATGCTTTTCTGTAAACGTAAACATACATTACATGACATATGAATCATGAGACTTAGAAAGAAAAAACTTTAGAATTTGAGTTCATTTTGAAAATCACTCACTATACTAAGTGAAACTCTTTGTTTAGAACTCTTCTCCAGTCTTCTTCTTACTTAACGACCTCTAGCTTTGTTCTATGTAAAATCTCATAATAATAATCATTTCCGTCTATCATATTCTCTTATTTATACTAATCCTAAGTTGGATTGTCATTCCTTAAACTCCAATAATTTTGCTAGCTCCTACTTAACTAAATTCTAAGTTTTCGCATGTTTACAACACCTGGAATCCACTCCATTGATATGATAATTATAACCCGGAGAACCTCTTTAAACCTTCTACACGATCACTCACCCTTCTAAAGGATCGTTCAATCTCTTACACGATTGTTTAGCCTTTTTATACGATCCTTTAGCTTCTCAAATGATAGTTTATTTCTTATATTATCGCCTAACTTTCCTACACGATTGTTTAACTTTCTGCATGATCGTTCACTTTCTTTTACAAGCGTTTAGCAACATACTTTTCAAAACCTTCTATTCAGGCACGAATCTTACATTCATGAAGTGAAATTTGAAAATTAATCGTAATAATGATAATTGTGACACTTAATTAATTTTAATTATTTTAAAGGGACACTTGCAAAATTGGAAAAACAAGTTATAAAATTCAGTCCATAGCACACATACTTTGTTATTTGCGAAAATAGCAAAAACAAAGCCCAACCTACACATCAAGAGGTAAATTATCACAAATGTCCTTGTTACTAATATACGTTTGATACACCTTATATACGTCTGATATACCTAACATTATAAGAAATAAGGCTTTTTCCGTCGTAGCAACACGTTGCTGAAAACTCTCATCAACGTCGCAGAAGGTTACTGCAACGTCGTCCACGATGTCGAAAGACACGTCGGAGAAAGCTTGTCAGAGATATTTTTTGTGACGCAACTCATGCCAACAACGAAGAAAATTTCCCCGATGCACGCATCGGTACGTCTCATAAGGGTTCTGTGATGCGACATCTCAGACAATTTCTGCGACGTCACATTGCGGAAGGCGTCATGTCGCGGAAGCCTTCCGCGACGTGACATCGAGAAAGGTTTTTTTAATATTTATTTTCTCATTTTTTTTAATTTTATTATTCTTTTTATTGTTTTCTATATGTATATATATATTATTTTAACTAAGCCCTAACGTAGTACAATTTCCAGTAAAATGATTAAAATAAAAATATTTTCATTCATTACAAAATGATACATGAAATATGTTCAATAAAAAAAACAATTACATAATTCAAAACATTACATTAAAAAAAAACTCGAAAGCTAATTCTCTAGCGCACTGTAGGTACGAATGCCAAACCTACAAATGACATAAAAATATAGTTAGATATCACATATGCAAAATTAAACAAATTAAATATTGAAAAGTGTGTACCTGAAGTAATCACGGGCCTCTCTGTGCCCTACTTATCTCCTCGAGCATCTTCTTCATCTCTTTCATTTGTCGTGCATGGTCCGTTATTTGTCGATCTCACTTCTGCATTTATCGATCTCGCTCTTCCTCCCTCAGACATTGTTCTTTGATCATTTGGTTAGCATTTTCAAGACACGTCTTTAGTTCGCTAACCTCCGCTATGTGTGCCTGGCAGTCATACATATTGGAGGAAGAAGATGAAGCGACAGTCCTAGACTTGGATTTTGGTCCCCAACCAAGACCTTTTGAGTAACCTGGTCGTCTACCCAAAACTATCTTGCATATCTCGTCCTAAGTTAGTGGTTGAGAACCCTCTAGGACGGACTGTGACTGAAGTTACACCATTTGATTCTGCACAATAGAAGCTTGTAAGTTTGAAAGATGATCAAATTTAAAACCAAATTTAAAATATAACAAAACATAAAGTTTCTAAAATTTATAAAGCGTCCTCTGCTGGTGAAATGAATTTGCCACTAGTACTGGTGTGCGTTTCTCTGAGCTTTGTTTGTCAGTGAGCTCAGTGCGCTCTGTTTGTCTCTGAAGAAACGACTTTGTGCTTCTGTAGTTGTAAGGCAGTCGCGACCTAATAGCCTTGCACATATTTGATTGCTTCTACATTCCAATGACGATGATCAAAACGTTATACTTTCAAAAAATTAAATAAATAAATGTTAATTGATTTCAACGTAAAAGTACATAAATCACCTGAAATTTTCGAGTGACGTAGTGGTCACAGAGAAAGTGCCAATCTTCCACCCGATTGACCAATCTCGAGCGATGGGTTTGCCCATGTTTGTTTAGGGTCGCTAAACTTCTTAAAATGTTGATGGTTACTTGCCTTGAATTCCTTCCACACATTGAGCATTTGATGCTCAACAAACTGATTAAGTGTTGGATCGTTTAGGTCAAACACAAAAAATTGCTAGAAAAAAAATAGGTTTCAAGTCACTATAGCTTTTGTAGGGAATAAAAACATACATAAATGTTTATGAATTTACAGACTTACCGTTAGGCCGCCCTTGACAACTTCGATGAACTTTGGTGGTACACCTGCCCACTTCAGGACCTGAATAGCAAACATGTCTCATGTCAACACACCGATCGTGTAACTGAAACGAGGAGCGTGTGTCG
>JBBPDI010000009.1:15853298-15868589 GCA_037974545.1 Cucumis variabilis | reverse complement strand
TGGAATTCTGCATTTTATATCTAGACAACATTTTGTCTATATAAGATGCTTGAGACATAGCTAGTGTTTTGTTCTTATGATTCCGAACAATTTGGATTCCAAGAACATATTGTGCATCTCCCAAATCTTTCATTTGAAACTGCATAGCTAGCCATTTCTTGATATCAGTAAGATATCCTACATCATTTCTAATAAGTAGAATATCATCTACATACAAGACTAAGAATGCTACAATGAAATTAACGACCTTTTTATAAACACAAGGCTCGTCAACATTTTATTTAAAGCCATAAGATTTGATCACAATATCAAATTTTATGTTCCAGGATATAGATGCTTGTTCCAGTAACTGGGTTACTGTTAGTTCCTTCATCAACTACTGGGTAACTACTTCATTCCTTCAACAAATGTTTGCATACCTATATTCAAGTTCATGGACTCTCCATGATACACCCAGCTTATATACGAGGAGGCTATTCCAGTGCTTAATAGATGTCGCCTCACACCCTTTAAAGAGTCCTAGTTTGAATTTATACATTTCTTGCGTGGACACCTTATTTTTCCGTAATTATTTGTGTGATGTTTTACAACCACTAAAAACTGAAACACTCATTCTCTGTACTCAATAGAAAACCTATCTCTAATTTTCATCCAACTCTTGTCCACCTCGTTAAAAGGTCAAACAAATAAATATGTTATATTAGTTTTATACATCTTCTACTTTAGTTAGGCTATTTAACATTTTTAAAAATTCAAATGCAATTTGAAAGTGAAATTCAAATGTAATTTGAATGTGAAATTCATATTCAATATCGAATTCAATAAACCCCCTTAATCTCGAATTTACTAAACCCTAAACCATTGTTCAATATTATGTATTCAAATTTAATCTAAACTCATACATTTCCCTAAATTTATACATTATTTAAATTTTGTACAATTTTCTAATTACAATAAAAAAAATACACACACACAGATGTATATACATTAAACTATACATACATATACATTAAACATATATATACATACACCCTAAACTATACATTAAACATATATATACATACACATTAAACTAAAAATACATATACATACACCCTAAACATACACATTAAACTATACATACATATACATATACATTACACATATATATACATACACATTAAACTAAAAATACATATACATACATACACATACATATACATACACCCTAAACATATATATACATACATATACATATACATACACTTTACACATATATATACAAACACTTTACATATATATATACATACACCCTAAACTAAACATGTACATTAAACTAAAAATACATATACATACACCCTAAACATATACATTAAACTATATATACATATACATATACATATACATTACACATATATATAAATACATATACATACATACACATACATATACATACACCTTAAACATATATATACATACAAATACATATACATACACCTTAAACATATATCAACATATATATACATATACACACACTTTACACATATATAAATTCAAAAGAAAAAAAGAAAAACAACCTAATGGCATTTGACAGTGGTGGTGAACGTGGCAGCATACGGTGGCGTCGACGGTAGCGATGACAATGGTGGCAAAAGTCTTCTTCTCTCCCTCTCCCTCACGATTTTTCTTCCCTTCGTTTACATTTTTTAATCGAGACTGTGTTAAAATAGCTAGGCTACACTTTCCTTGACGTATTTGAAAACGTCGGGGAAAGGGACTTTCCACGACGTGCGTACTACACACATCGTGAAAATCCTATACTTTTTGCAAAGTTAGACACACGCACATCGTGGAACGTTGAAACGTATCATTCCAAATTCGACTTTCCATGACGTCGTTCTCCATCACATCGTAGATTATCTCATTTTCCCCGACGTCAAATACTACACGTCGTGGAAAGTTAAAATATTGATTTATTATTTTCATTTTCTGCGATGTCATTCTCCCTCACGTTGCGGATTATGTCAACTTTTTGCAACGTTAACTACATCACTTCATGGAACGTAAAAATATTTATTTATTATTTTCACTTTTCGCGACTTGAAGGTAGCAGGCAACGTGAAAAGTTGAAATAATAAATTCAATTTTCAACTTTCTGCGACGTGTTGCACGGTTACATCGTAGAAAGTTGAAATATGTCATTTCAGCTTCGACTTTCTACGACGTGAAGCAGATATACATCGCAGAAAGTTATAAAATAAATCAAAATTATAACTTATCGCGATGTCGCCCTGCCACACGTCGCGAAAAGTCGACAATTTAAACTAAATTTTACACTTTCTGCATGTGGTTCTTAAACGTGGTTGAAAGATGCGGTCTTCGAAGTGGGTTGTCATGCATTAGCGAATGTGATCAACGCTGATGCACATTTTGTCGACAGTTTTTGTGGCGTCATGATTTGTCTAATTTCTTGTAGTATAATACCTCCTTGATCCACCTGATACATTTGATTGATATACTTGATGCACCTGATACTCTTTGATACACTTGATACCTTTTGATATACACTTAAAAACTTCACTAGTAAGTTTGATACATCACTAATTAACTTGTTATGCTTCATTAGTACACTCAACAAATTTGATACGTTTGACGTACATGATACGTTTGATACGCTCGATGCACTGCAGATACACTTAGTATTCTTCACTTATACATTTGATTGATTAAATACACTTGATATGCTTGAAGTTCTACTTATACACTTGATATACTATTAATATACACTTGTAAACTTGATTCATATACTTGATAATGATTCACTTTACTAATATGTTTTAACAATATATTATTGATATACTTGATAATGATACAATGAGTTACATCATTCATATACTTAGTAATAGTCTGATGAACTACATAAAATTTGAAAAAACAAAAATCACGTAGTAAGTATATTAACCAACTAATACATATAATATAAGTATATCACAACACTGATATACAAAACTAAGACAAAGTAAAACCAAAACAAAATCAATGTAAAAAAATAAAACAAAATAATTTGGAATCAGATTCAACTCAAAATACACATCGAAGAAAGTAAAAAAGAAATCACAAATGAAGTTAAATTACTCCGATCAACAATCATTATATTTTATATTGCAGTTATTATACTATTGATATTCTAAAATCAAGATCAAGACAGAAATAATAAATAATTTTTCTGGCATAAGAATAAACAAATAATTTTGGCCTTAAAAAGTGAGAGAATAAATAAATAATGAGTAGGGCATCAAAATGAGGAAGAGAAATAAGTTATTGAAGGGTAGTTTAGTAATAATAACAAATTTAAGATGAAGAGTATTTTTATAAGTGAAAATTTTGCCATATTTGCAAAATTCTAAAACAATATGCTATAATTGCTATATAATATTTTCAAAATGCTACCCTATGCAATTTTCTTATTTTAAATTTCTTAATTTAGTAGAGATTAACACCAAAGATAGTGGTAAGGAAGAAATAGAGACCAAGAACAACCAAGTTAGCAATCCCATGTGTACCAAATCATAAGGACAAATGACGATGTAGAAAGAAATCCAGAATCCTCTATTTGTTATTTTTTTGGTATTTTTGACAGCTTATGGGCCTATAAAATTCTGACATGTGTCATCTGAAGGGATAAGAGCCCTTGGCAGTGAAAGATTTTACAGAACCATTTGAAACTCAAATTAATTGAGAACTAAAAAATATTTTTGGCAGATTTTACAGATCCCTTAGCGTGGATATTCTACAGTTGCCAATTGGAGAATAGTTTGAGAGAGAGATTGTGTGAAAAGTTTCCAGAGGGAAGAGGGGGAGGGGCGTGCGTTTTTTTTTAGAGTAGAGAAGAAATATTTTTCTTTTCTCTTTTTTTGAAACTTAATAATATATAGACATTGACAAAAACGCCTTCACTTCAAAATAAATTCATTGTTTTGCCCTTATCTCACTCTTTTAAAAAGACTTAATAAAATTTGAAGTCTTTCACCAAACTAACTTTGTTCCAAATTCTAAGAAAACAATTTAACCTTAAGGAAGTATAAAATGTATTCCAACACGTTCTTCACCATTTGGGAGATATTAATACTTAAATAAAATAAAGAGAGCGGAACGAGAGCTTATAAGTTACTATCCTTTTAATAAAGGTGATTATATGAAAAGTTATGGGTAAGGAGTCTTCATTGCCTGCTCAATCACCCACATTGCTTCTTCAGAAATATGGTTCCTTCAAAGAACCTTAACTAACAGAATGACCTTGTTCCTTCTTGTCAAGAATTTGTATTGGCTCCTCTTCATAAGACAAGTTCTCTTTCAAAAGAACCGGTTGTGCCTCAAGAATATGAGATGGATTGGGAATGTACTTATGGAACATTGACACATGAAACATATCATGAATTCTGGAAAGTTCCATAAGCAAAGCCAAACGATATGCCGTAGGCCCAATACATTCTAGTATCTCATAGGGTCCAATAAATCTTGGACTCAGCATCCCTTTTCAACCAAAACGAAGCACACCTTTCCAAGGAGATAATTTTAGAAAGATCTTGTCACCAACCTCGAATTCCAAGTCTCTTTGGCGCTTATCTGCATAACTCTTTTAACAATCCTGGGCTGTTTTCAACTTCTCTCTAATAATCTTCACATTTTCTGAGGTGGTTTGTACTAATTCTGGTCCCACTAACTTTCTTTTCCCTACTTTATCCCAACACACGGGAGTTCTACAACGTCTACCATACAAAGGCTCATATGGTGCCATTCTAATACTTGAATGGAAACTATTATTATACACAAATTCCATTAATGGCAAGTGAGCATCCCAATTATCAACATACAATTTAGCCAGCTTATCTAAGGTGAAAGTAACCTGGACTAGTAGAAATCTTGTTGTCTTCGTAAGTTTGTTAACTATCACCCAAATACCATCATACTCACTCGATGTACGAAGAAGTCTAAATAAAAAATCCATGGTAACATGTTCCCATTTTTATTTTGGCACTGGAAGTGGGTTTAGGAGTCCCATGGGTCTCTGTAGTTCAGGTTTAACTTGTTGACATACTAAACACTTAGCCACGTATTGTGTAATCTCACACTTCATACTTGGCCACAAGTAATGCTTTTTCAAAGTTCTATATACATTTTCGTACTACCAAGATGCATTACATATGCAGAACTATGTGCTTCCTCTAAAATTTGATATTTTAAGGTTTGGTCTTTAGGAACACACAACCTATCATACCTCATCAAAGCACTATCACCTCTCAAGCTATAATTTTTTCCTTGGTTCAGTTTATCTCTTCTGCTGACTTTCTTAGTCTTAAATCTTCTAGTTGAGCTTGAATAATGCAGTCTATCAAAGTATTTTGCACTTGGAAGTGTGCAATTAAACTTCCTAACTTGCCTACTAACACAATAGTCTCACCCATCTTCAATTCTCTTAACAGCAAAGAACTAACCAAATTTAAAGTGATGTTAGAATGACTAGACTTCTTGATTAAGGTATCTGCCACCACATTAGCCTTACCAGAATGATAATCGATAGTGCTGTGATAGTCCTTGATTAATTATAACCACCTTCTCTGTCTTAGATTTAATTCCTTCTGATCAAATAAGTACTTCAAACTTTTATGATCATTGAAAAATGGCATTTCTCACCAAAAAGGTAACTTCGCCACATCTTTAATGTGAGGAACACTTCTGCTAGTTCTAAGTCATAGGTAGGGTAATTATATTCATGCTTCTTTAACTGCCTAGAAGCATAGGCCACCATTTTTCCTTTTTGCATCAAGACACGACCCAAACCTTGACGAGAAGCATCACAGTAGATCTTGAATTTGACTCTAGGAGTCGAAAGTGTTAATATTGGAGCTATTACAAGTTTCTTCAACTCCTGAAAAACTCTATTCACAAGCATCTGTCCATACTTTACCTCTTTTTGGTTAGATTGGTCAACAGAAGGGTCAGTTTCATAAATTCCTCCACAAAACGATGATAATACCCCACTAAACTAAGAAAACTTCAAATCTCAGTAATGAAAATAGGTCATTCTCACTTATCTACTATTTCAGTTTTATGAGGATCAACACGAATGCCTTCTACTGAAATGACATGACACAAAAATACTACTCGATCCAACCAGAATTCGTACTTACTAAATTTAGCATACAATTCTCGATTCCATAGTGTCTGCAATACTATTATGAGATGTTCAACATGTTTCTCTTTACTCCTAGAATAGACCAGTATAACATCTATGAACACAATGACAAACTGGCCTAGGTATGGATGAAACACCCTATTCATCACATCCATAAAGGCAGCAGAGACATTAGTCAAACCAAAAAAAGCATCACGAAGAATTCAAAATGTCCACATCTCGTTCTGAAAGCGATTTTAGGGATATCCGACTCTTTAATTTTCAACTGATGATACCCTAATCTCAAATCTGAAGGGATAAAAGCCCATGACAATCGAAGATTTTACAAAATCATTCCTCAATTTTATTTGAAAGTCCCAAAAGACCACTACATTAGTAATATTTAGAATCAAAATTCTAAATAAAAAACTAACCATGCTTTTAAATTAAAAGATACAAAGAACCTTCTTTTGTTGACGTCTCTGAATCTACAATCCACCGAATTAGGGACACCACTCGTTGGAGACCTTCCTACCCTCTGGGATGAGATTGGTTTGTGGGAACTAATTGGAATTGAAAAAGTTTTAGAGAGAAACTATTTGCATAAAAACAAAATCATTAGTTTAATTGATTGATTTAGAAAAACTACTTTTCTTCTGCATACTTATAACTCTTTTTCTTTCATGGAGTAGGAAAGAGAGTAGGAGAGAATCATGAGATTCTAAAAAATATTAAATTAGTAGAAAATTTTAAATAAACTAATTAATTAAATCATATTTCATTTAAATCTTATTTAATGAATATCTTGTTAATTTAATTAAATCAAATTTAATTAAATAAAATTAAACTATTAATTAATTCTCCAATTGTTTAATAGTTAAATTAAATATCTTATATTTAACTTAAATTAAATTTGAATCATATTCAAATATAATTTTATCTAATAACCAATAATTTTAATATGAATCCAATTCACATTAAATTAATATTTTAACTCATTCAAATATTTTATCTCGCATAAATTAATTTTGAATCATATCCAAAATTAAATTTATACAATAAAGTTTGATTAAACTTTAAACTTTATATTATAATGTATCACCATACATTATAATAATTCCCAAAGTAAATTTGAACATTTCAAATTACAAACAATATAAATAAATCTCATTACCCTTTACGAGCTAGGAAGGAGACCTAATGGACCTACAGATCATAAGCTACAAGATATGAGATTAATTGGCTAAACTCATTGACCACATTAATCAATATTCGTTAACTATGTGTACACTCTATTAAAGACTCACAATTGAACTCTTTTCACTATAGATATATTTCTGTGTCCATGGATATAGACCAATAACAGTAAGTTAGTCCTTCACGAGGGTTCATAACACCAACTGGGTATAATTACAGTTTTACCTCTAGGTTACCTCTAGTCCTTAAATATTAGTGCTCCTCTAATGAACAACTTGTAATGGTCCAACCAATAAACAAACCCTCTCGTGCCATAGTAATGGTAGGACCTTTTGTTCAAGTCTCAGAGACACCATTTAAGGGAACGTTCATCTACTTACTCTAAAGTAGAGAAGAAGTGAATTCTATCTCCTGTAATTATGTTCTCAGCTCCCCACTCAGTCTTGTCCCCAAAATGATAAGCATATTGAGTCGGTGATCTGGTCACTCTCACCCGTACAAATCAAACGACAATCTCTCACAAACAGGAGTTCATAATACACTCAGAATTAAGACTAGTTACCTAGATGATCCTAATAAAATAGAAACCTAACTAGTTAATGGAGTTACATCTAGTTGTTATTATTTTGTACTCCGGTCTTATGAAAACCCATTGCTTAGGATACTCTCACTCGCATGTCACCTACATGAACACGTTGGATAATTGCATTTGTATCAAATACAAAGTGAGTCGTATCCATAGTGATACCAAGATAAGGTATCCAACCTTATTCCTATACTATAGACCTTTAAGTTGATCTCGAACATTGATCCCTATATGTCTCTAAATACTATTCAAGACTCATCAAACAGCTTAGGATGTTAGTTTATTGGATTTGAGTTATTAAGAGAAAACTAATAATATAATCAATAACATTTACTAAAATTATAATAATAATACTTTATTAATAATAGTCAATGGATTATATTTACAATCTACGAGTTTTAGGACATAAATCCTGTCAAAGTCAATCTTAGAGAATACAAAGGACTATGAAGCTGATCAAACAAATCATCTATCTGAGGCAAAGGATACTTGTTATGTATTGTTACCTTATTTAATTGTTGATAGTCAATATATAACCTCAATGTACCGTCCTTCTTTTTAACCAATAATACCGGTGCACCCTATGAAGACGCACTTGGTCATATGAAGGTCTTATCCACCAATTTCTGCAACTATGGTGTTGATTCTCTCAGTTCTATCGGTGTCATTCTATAAGTAACCTGTGAAATAGGTGTCATTCCAGGCACTAAGTCAATTGAGAATTCAATCTCTCTATCAGGTGTTAGTACTGTTAATTATTTAGGAAAAACATCTGAGGGTTCTCTTACCACTAGTATATTTTCAAGCTTCAACTTACTAACTTGTGTATCCATCACATGTGTCAGGTAGCCGTACAACCCTTCCTCAATAATTTACTGGCTTTTAAGGCAGAAATAACACAGGTGGAAAGTATTTTTCTAACATCGCAGAAAATAATCTCATTCTTTCCTGGATGTTTAAAAATAATTTCTTTCTGATGACAATTTAGAGACGCATAGTGACTAGACAAAAAATTCATTTCCAAAATAACATCAAACTCCTTAATATCTAAGTGAATCAAATCCACTACTAATGTTTCACCATTAATATGAACCATACAATCTCGGTACACATTCTTGACTATGAAACTATCGCCTACAGGTGTACTTATCAACAATTCTTCAGTCAGACCTTCTAGCTCTTTATCAAATCCAACACTTAACATAATAGAAATAAAAGAATGTGTTACGCTAGGATCCATGGCATGTGCAGATTTATTAAATATAGTTAACGTACTAGTCACAACGTTTGGTGCATCTGCTGCCTCATATTGTATCATTGACAAAATCTTCCCTTCCTAACAAGATCGACTTACTAGTCCTTTCTGTTTTACCCACTAGAGCCTTCACCACTTGTTCTTATAGTTTTTTCCATCTGACTTATTGTCTGAGTAGTAGTTTTCTAAATTGTATTACCCTATAGTATCAAAATCAGATAGTCTCTACGATAATGACCTAGCTATCCGCAATTGTAACATACTACACTCACTGCGCACTTCCATCACCACCAGAGCTTCACTACCAATTCACCCAGCTCTTACGCCTACCAAGAACGTTGAATCATCACGTGGCTGCTAAAGCAAGCTAAGCTTCACACAGCCACCAAAACCTCTCACCAAGAATTCATAAGACCTTGGAGAGCTTTTAGATCCAACCCTAAAAGGCCCATTCTTAACGAGTTACGAACTTCTGCCTTCTTAAGCCGAAAGAAAGGCGAGCAAGAATCTCGATAGTACGAAGGGGAAGGAGAAGAGATCCCAGTACTCTCCCATTAGATCGAACAACATGAGAACTTCCTATATGATATATAGGACGACTAGAACCACTCAATCTCTAAGTTCCTCCATCCGATCCAGACTTATAAAAAGAAGAACCACTATACCGAGACTTAAATTTCCCTCTACTGGACACCCCTGATACAAATCTTTCGCTTCTTACACTACCTGTTCGATTTTGATGATTGCTTGACATGTTAAATGTACGTACATTCTCTAAAGCTTCTCTTTCACGTTTTCTTTCATTTACACTTTTCTTTACCCTTAATGTCGCCTCGACTAATTTGGAGAAATCAATCTGCACAAGATGTCATAGGATTACGGATTTTCTCTCGTAACCCCTCTTCAAAACTCTTGCACCTTTCAGTCTTATCCTCAATCACACTAGTGGCGTACTTAGATTATAATTTTGTATACTTTTTCTCATACTCAACAATAGTCATTGAGCTTTGAGTGAGAATTCAAAAACTCACTGCATTTTTCATCACGAAAGGAGCGGAGATAAAACTTATCAAGGAATGCCTTCTTAAACTCATCCCAACTTATATAACTTGTAGCTCCTCTTTACTTTTTGTCATGCGCCACCAATCTTTAGCTCCATTTTGGAGCAGAAAAACAGCAAGTTCCACTTTTCTGTCCTCTGAACATCTCATCACTCTAAATCACTTTTCAATCAAGGTAAGCCACACTTCAGCATCCATGGGATTTGTTGTCCCAACAAAAGTAGTAGCACCTAAGGCCTTTAATCATACTATTCCATATTTCTTTTTTGGGTCTGAATGTGTCGATCTAATCCCGAAGCCAATCTTTGAGAAGGTCTATCTAACAACTGCTCTTCCACATTCCCCTTAACATGGGGATGACTAGATTCGACATCAGACTCCTTGTTCCCCATGGTTACTCCTCTAGTAGCGTTACTAGCTTCTGCGACAAGGCGTCTTCGAGGTCACCCTGTGGCATGATTTCTATAACACAAAGATATAACACTCTTATTTAGTAAATATAACCCATGCAACTTACTAAAGTATTAAAATATGTGATGTTTCAAATGCATAACCCTTAGAATCCTCTAAAACTCTCGCTCATAACCCTTAGGTTTCCCAAAACCATGCTCTGATACCAAATTTGTCATGCCTCGCTCTAGATTTTCCCTTCTAACCTAGATCATGGAGTGAATCTACTACTTAAAATATTTCTTTTCAACGTAATCAGACTTTAGATACTACAACACAATAAGTGTGTCTCACCGCACACATCCAGACAGTTTCAAAGCTTCAAGTAGAGTTTAAAATTTAAACTAACCATTATATACAAAAGATTTTAATCTAATGAGGGATCTTCAAAACACGAGTCTTAACGCCTCTTCTAATACAACAAACCACCTCATGATGCATTACAAAAATTTTAACTATATATATATGACAATGAAGATCTACAAGAATGATGTGGATTAAAATAATGTTTGGTTCTAGATCACTACCTGGAGGGGGAGGGGAGAAGAAAACATTGAAACATAAGCAGAAAACTCAGTGAGTGGCAAATAATTAGATGTAGAAACTCGTAAAATATGCTCAACAAGATGAGTAAATATGCATCGACAATAAAATATTAAATACAACATTATCGTCACATAATCCCCAATTAACCAATAAACCTATAGCCAATTTGATCATGGCAAGATGTCTAAATATACTGCAAAGAGTAGCTCGCACGTGATCAAAGAATCATGCGGCCACAACTAGCTCATGCATATTTACTACCCGCCACAATAGTAACCTCCAGCCAATCCGACCATGGTAGCATACTAAATAATGATCCAGAATAAACTCACATGCGATCCATATCCACAAGGAAACATGCGGCCAAACGGAGCTTACACATACTTAGCACCTACCACTGTAATAACCTCCATCCAATCCAACTATGATAACATACTAAATACACGACCTGAAATAGCTCACACGGGATACATATTCACAAGAAAACATGCAGCCAAACGAATCTCACGCATACTTAGCACCTATCACAGTATCCACCTCTATCTCTACTCTTATGTGCACATAGAGCCACCCACCATGGGTTAAACTAGGCCCGAAGCCATATCACACTCATTCGATCCATCCACATCCTCACCTAGGCTCATGTTCTTTGGTTGAGATTTGGCTAATCAAATTTAAATCATCAAATCTAAACGATTTTGTACCTAAAAAATTATGAAAAAAATCGTTAGCCAAATCTAAAAGATCGTTTAAATTTGGGTAGTCAAATCTAAACTATAATTTTCTAAATATATTAGGCACTGCTAATTATTCACAGACTATTTTTTATTGGTATTTTTCAATGTAAGACTGTGGCCATTTTTCGTTTTCAAAGTTGTTTTGTAGCTTGTAAATTTTTTGTCGTTAAAAGACCCCTAGTGTAAAATTAATAATTAAAAGGAAAACAAAAGATACAAAGATAAAATATCAATGTTGAAAGATCTGATAGCAAAAGAAAAATATAACATTAAACAAAAAAAAATGAATGAATTTTTATTTGAAAAAAATACATGCACAAAAAAGAAGCAAATGATATATATATAAAAAAAAGATTACGTCCAAAAATTAAACGAAGAAAGAGAAATTTATCAAATAGAAAAGAAAAAAAAAGGATGATGCAATGTATAAGAAGGAAGCAACATTTGTATTTTTTTAAAATCTTATTTTAGGCTCTTATGATATAGGATTGACAAGCAGAGACGGATGGGCCAGGGGGCACGTGTCCTCTCACATTTCCGATTTTTGTATTTTAATATTAATTTTGAAGTGTTAAATTATAATGTATGTTAAAGAATGCTTTGTTTTTATTATATTATGTCTTTGGTATAGTGATGATACCTCTTTAAAGCTCTAAAATCTTGCGTTCAAATCTCATCTACTACTATTGTGTTAAAGTAAAAAAGTCAATGGTCATTTTATTATATATAGATTTAAAGCTGTTAAAGGAAAAAAGAAGAGGATGTTTAGTTTTTGAATAATATTAATAGAAGTAGTATAGTAATATTTATGGGTAATACATAACAAGAAAATGACATAATTAAAAGTAGAGCTGACACATTTGACTTTGTAAATAGAGAAGAAAAATTGGTTGAAGGGAAAAAGGGAAACAGACAAACCAAGATTCAAAATAGCTGGCACACGGAAGAAAGGCATTGGCCCATGTGCCATTTAAGTACTTCCAACTTGCAATCTCACCTTTTTTTTTTTTTTTTCTTTTTTGCTAATCCTAGTTCCAATTGTTTATTTATTATTATTTTTTATATATATTTGAATGCAATCCACATGCAAATAATAATTTAGAGATCCTTTCAATAATATAAATAAATATAATTACACTGTTATCTTTAGGAATAATATATAATTAGAGCATGTATGTTAATAAAAAAATGATTAAAATCTCCCTGAAAATTGGAAAATTTATTTTGTTGATATACAATTTTAATTATAAATCTAAAATTAAATATTTTATCATTAAAGATAGGTTTTAAAAAAGAATTTGAATTGGGTTAGAATTATTTAAACAATTTGAAAATTAATTTTAGATATCCTGTATGTATTGCAAACATGAGAGATGGTGTTATTCTATTCCTCTAAAAACTCCTTAGGCAGCCCTTGTAAGATGGTCCCCTCCTGCCCGTCCCTTTTTCATGTAAAAGGTTTTATAACGCTCCTTTGTCCTCCCTGTATAGTTATTTAGTTGTTTTTTTTATGAATTATATATTATTTGTTGATTTTTCAAAATTAAGGTACAAATAAATTATTATACTCTACCAAATTATTATTACAAAATCATTATATATATATATATATATATATATTAAATGGAGCATTTTTATTTTGTTTTTGTAAATTACAAGAAAATTCAAATATGTCCAACTGTTTTTTTTTTGTTGAAAAACGAAAGCCTATAACGGATGTGGAATGATTTAAGTTGAATTTTTTGTTTATTCTAAGAGAAAATCGTAAAAGAAATGGTAAAACGGACATAACATTTATAATAAAATAAGTGTAGACATTCTTGTCCTTTTGTAAATATTTTTGGTACATCGTTATTTTTTATCATTTTTCTTTTGATTTTTTTTAAAAAAAGATTAAAGATTAAAAGCTAAAAATTATTTTTTAAAATAACTATTGAAATCCAGTTAAAAAACAAAAAAAAATGGTAAGAAATTATAAAAACAAAGACGATTTTGAAAAACTAACCATAACCACAGGAGACTTTTTGAAAACTTAATTTACTTTTTCTTGGGTAATGTGTTCAGTTTGGAATCTCCTATCTCAAATGACAAGGTTGTAGTATTTTTCTTAATAGTTCATAGTTTAAAATTATTTCTCCACAAAGTTGATTAGTTTATAATTACGTTTTTTCTTTTTTTTGTTCAACAAGAGCAAAAACAAAGTATGTTAATTAATTTACAGGCTTAGTATCCTTTAAAATTTATATACAATACATCCATAGCCTCTAATTTATCCCTCGTTTTAAATGAAAAGTTCTAGAACAATCCATCAAAATCTAAACTTTTTTTTTTTAAAACAATCAAAGATAATTAAAACTATGTTATATGTTTTGATAACAGTAGAAAAACTTGCAATTTGCAAACTTTTCCTCATTCAAGAGAGAGAAAGATTCTGCCACTCTGAACCACTCATTCGGTTCATAGTTTTTAGAAGCACATTATTATTATTATTAATTTGCATTTTGTTTTTGTTTTTGTTTTTTGTTTTTAATTATATAGAACATGAAGTGGTAGTGGAGAAGATTATAAATTGAAAAATTAACAAAGACTGTGGAATCTGTTTTACAGAGACAAGAAGACGAAGAAAGGAAGGAACAGAGAGAAGAGAATGATCAAATCCCAATTTTAAAACGATTCAAAAACTGAGTACTGCCGTCTTCATTTTCATCTCATCCTCATTTCTTCATTTCAAAAACCTCCGTACGCTTCGCCGCTTTCATCTATGGCCATGCCTTTCCCTCTCCATTATTCTTCTTCCTCTTCTTCTTCTTCTTCCTCTTCCTCTTCCTTTCTTGTCACTTTCTGCGCCCACCTCTAATCCCACTTAACCCCTTTTTTTAACCCTTTCTTAATTATTATCTTCTTTTTCCTCCTTTGTATATATCGCTCCCTCCATTTCCATTTCCCTCTCTCAAACTTTCTTCCTCTTTGGCCCCCCTCTCTTCTAAGATTCCTCCGGCCTGCCGAGGGATTTGAGTTTTCAGGTCGGTTTTCTTTCGGGGTTTCTCCTTTTTTTCTCAATTTCTGGATCCCTTTTCCTTGTTTTGTTTTGTTTTTTTGTTTTTATTTCATGTCTGATTTCTTACCCATTTTATCTGATTTCTTTGTCCATGTCTTTGTTTTTATTTTGGGTTTTTTCATACCATGAATGAGATTAGTGTTTTTAGTAATAATGTATGTTCTTCATCGCAATGTATTCAACTTTTTTTGTTTGAGTTCTGATGTTTTTTTGGATTTGCGCATCTGTTTTTGCTTTTACCTTTTCT
>JBBPDI010000009.1:15791231-15801297 GCA_037974545.1 Cucumis variabilis | reverse complement strand
GTAAGGCTATACTGACTACCATCTCTGGAGAGTTGTTCAAGCTCTTCTTGACCACAAACAGAAACCCTGAAACCCCCCCTGTTTGTAAGGGTGTCCATTGTTGACGTTGGACGCTGCAAAAATGAAAAGAAACAGAGAAAGATGAATCTCTGGAATACCCTGTGTTTGTGGGTATGCCTTATTCCACCTTCTTCTACCTTCTTGATGTTCGGTTTGGTTTTATAACGTAATTTCTTCAAGTGGGTATGTCTTCTTCTCTTCCCCTGTTTTTGCAGAGATCCTTTAGATTGTCTTTATATATATAGAAAAAGCTCTGTCTCTGCCGCGCGTAAGGTTTTAAGGGTTCTTTTTGTTTGGGTTTAGGGTGTGGGCTGTTTACCAATTGGCACCCTCATATATTATTTTTCCTCCCATTTTGACTATTTTTCTCTCTTTTTTTTCTTACTTTTTTCTCTCTTTTTTTTCTTTTTAAATAGATTTTAACAATCAAATAAGCAATTTGGTCAAACACACCTTCCTTTTGGTTTTTTGAAAAAGGTATTTATCATATCAAATGTTTATATATATATATATATATATATATATATATATATATATACACTTTGATGCTCTGTATTTGGAAAATAACAAACTTTTACCTTTTGATGCTGTGTATTGATTTTTATCCTAAATCATAATTTCGTCCTTATTTAGCTTTATACATAGATTGAAATATTTATCTTTATATATAGAAAAAAATGGAACTTTGGAGAAAAAGAATAAATGAGGGTTGAATTAAGATTTTTATCAAAACGTTAGCTAAATTATATTAAAAAAAAAACACATATATATCTATTTGTTTCAAAAATATCTATTGTTCTCTTTAAAATTAGAATATCACTATTAACGTTTCCGTAAACATAAAAAAAAAAAAATTATCATTGAAGTAGAAAAATGATTATAATGTCTTAACCAACACCATGGAAAGTTGTTTTTTTCTCAACTTAATAAAAATAAATGTTCTAGTCACCAAGCTGGCAAAAGTTATTGAGAAAGGTAATATAGAAATAGAGAAAATTAAATTTTTTTAAGAAAAGGAAAGTACAAGAATATGTCTTATAATGCTTAATAAAGAAGTGTAAGAACATCTAAAAAAATAGAATAAAAGTTAATTTACGTTTTCCCAAAGATACACACACTTTCTATAATATATTTAAAATAATTACAAATATATATATATATATATATATATATATATATATAAAAGAATTAAAATGAAGGAAGAAAGAAAAAGGAAAGAAATGTTAAGCATTTAAAAAAAGATATAAAAATATTAAAAAGAAATAGGATTGACTTGTTTGACGGAAATACCCTTAGGGGAGAGGGAATCACCGCCATGCCAAGCTGGCAAAGCTCTATACAAATCCGTGATGGCATAAAACGGAAAAACAGCATAACCATCAAAATCACTCTCACCCGCATTAATAACGCGTGAACAGACTCGCTTCAACTACCTGCCACGTTGCCTGCATGTCACCTGACTTTCACGTCCCCCCCACCCTTTCACGTTGCCCTTTTTTTCCCCACAACTCCGATCTTTCCGATATTTTTCAACTTCTTCTTATATTTTCATTCATTCTAAATTAATTATATCATACTTTATTCAAACAACTTTTTTTTTTTTTAGTTTTATAGGTAACATCTTAAATAGTTTTTTAAATAGGTTAAGACACGTCTGATTGTTTGTTCGAACGTTTTTCACCATTTAGATCGTATGAATTTTCATGTCTATTGTCTATACTACATTCATATCGTTATAAGAGTACAAAGTCATAATTGTCATGTTTTTACCGATAGATTTTGATGTTTAATATTTATGGTATGAATCACAAATCAAGTATTACTACTACACTTCAATCTAAATAATCGCAAAGTTAAATAGGATTTATGCAAAAAGAAAAATTTATAATTCATTTTATATATGATATAGATACTGATATATTTATTGTTTGTAAGTAAATATTTTTTTCCTCTAAAACTTATATATTTATTTATAAATCCATAAAATATATTTAAATAATAATATATATATATATATATTTAGAGTTTTTTTTTTAGAATTTAAAAAAGATGTAAATTTAACATTGGTATTTTCAATAATCTAAAAACTATTTATTTGAAATTGAATAAATAACAATTATAAGTTTGATTGGAAGAGTATCATTTGTATATATCTTTAAGAAAATAAAAATAAAAATATCAATAAACCGAATAACATTAAGTATTTTAAAAGATTTATGGTATAAAGATATATCAACCTTTTCAAACAAAAAAGAAGAAAAAAACAATGAAAGCATGTGTTTTAATAGACTAATTTTGATAGCTTGCATCGTGAAATGTGAGAGAATTTAATGAGACATGTGCCAACTTTTATACTTGTTTTAGAAATTACGAAAAGTATATAGTGCATGCATCCTACTCTTTTACTCTACATTATTTACATTTTATAGATATATATACACGTATTTTAATTTTATAAGTCAATTAAATTAACATCAAATGTTCCATTCTATCTCGATCTAGCATTCATCTTGGTTTTGTTTAAGTTAACATTACTTTTTGATTAATAAATAAAATGTATTTTACAATCACAACATATTTTTACATTCTTCTCACACGTACATTAAAATAATAATAACGATGAAATGACTTTTTCTTTTTTTATAAAGATATGTGTAATTTAATTGAAATTGGATGGGTTTATTGGTAAGGAAGAGCTTCTAAGTCTATTAAAAAAACGTGTTTTCTTAGTTTATTTGTATTAAAAGATTGGTGTAAATGTATTTCCATTTTACTTTCATTTTGTAGTTTTAAAATTTTAAAAAGATAAATAAAAATCAGTTAAAATTTAGAAAGATTTGAAAATTTGTAAAATATAATGTGACACAAAACTGAAAACAATACGTAAAATTGCAGTATTTAAGAGAGAAGTGTCAATGGAATATAATGAAGCCTGGACCGGGAAAAGATGTTTAAGTGATTTTAAAAAAGGAATGGTAGTTTTATAAGACAAAACTTGATGGAAACCATTTGTTGATCGGTTCCTTTGCTTAAAAGAATTAAAATAATAATAATTCTTAACCTTATATCATTTTGTTTTTTCAAGTTATTTCTTTGTTTTCTTCCATCGTGGAAGACATATTCGATTTTTTTTTTTGTTTCACGAGTTTTATAATTCTTTTGAATCCTGGACTTTAATTGATTTTCTTAAACTTTGTTTTATATAAAAGTTTGATAGTGTTTGATGAAGTTAACGAATAGAAGAATAAATTTGATGGATTTTCAGTCCTTATATTCATATATTTGGTGGATTTTCAACCCCTTACATTTTGGTGAATTTCCAACTCTCCCTAATCAAGATTTCAACCTCAATATCATATTGTTGCGTTTAATTTTAATATATATATAGTTTCCTGAGAATCCACATTTTTTATAACATTATTATTTTTGTAGATCAAAATATTATATTTAAATCATCAGTACATACACAAATTTTTGTTACATTAAATACTTTTTGTTAGTTTAATAGACATATACATAAACTCCATTTTATTTATTTATTTTTGGCTATGAGTTCAAATTTTTAAATTTTATTTGATTCCATTATTTGATTTGGTTTTAGTCATTTTCCTCTCTTGTTGTTTTTGTTTGAGTAATGTTAAACTTGTAAAATATTTTGGTTTACGCACTTTAAAAAGCTCTCAAAATTAAAATACGAAAGTAGTTTTTTTTTCAAAAAAAAAAAAAACTATTATATTTTCATCTCATCACAATTGGTTCTTTTTTCTCTTAAAAATTCATACCAATTAATTAAAAAATTATAATACCAATAATAAATTTAAGTATGCAGAAACAAAAAATTTAAAACACAAATTTCCTTAAACTCCTATAATCTTCTGCTTTAACTAAATTTTAAGTTTTTGCACGTGTTAAGACTTGAGGGTAATTATAATGATTGTCCAATCTCTTCACGATCGTTTAGCCTTTTTTTATGCAATTGTTTAACTTTTCAAACAATCCTTTACTTCTTATACCATCTTCTAACTTTTTTTTACGATCGTTTAGCTTTCTACATGATTGTTTGTTTTCTTATACAATTATTTAACAAAATACTTTTAAATAAACTTTCTATTAAAACACGGGTATTACACATATCCATAAATTTGTCTTTCATACATTTAAAATGCAAATTTTTTAATTTTATTTCACACATTTTAACTCAACATTATGTACAACAATATGAATAGTTCAACGTTTTTTACATATTTATTTATGGTATATTATTTCAAACAAGAAATATATATTTTTAAACACTGTTTTCTTTTTTTTTAATTACTTCGAAACATTTACTAATTTAATTTAATGGATATTCAATTCAATCAAAAATTTTAAACAAAAACATTTCATAAAAAAAAATTAGATGTCTTTTTTCGAACAAATTATTAAAAGATATGGTTGAAATTTGTATTTTAATAAATTTTTTATTTGTTCACAACATGGAGATTATATTACAAAAACCACCTCTAAAATATGTTCTCCTACCATTATATTATTAAAAAATTTATAATAAAAATTGACTATTCAAACTTATACAATTTCTTAAAATAAAAATTTAAAATAGATTTGAGTTTTTAGTTGCACATGTTTCAAGCTTGAATCATCTCTGTTTATACGTTATGTTAATACACAATGGTAAAACACTGATTCTACGTTTATTATGTTTAATGAATTTCATTTTTCTATAAATAACAATAATTGTGTAAAAAAAATATCTAAAAATTTTTAGAAAGTAGATGAAATTCAAACTTTTTCCATTTTAATTGAAAACGAATACTTGACCTGTATCCGCCAAGAATTTCAAAGTGAATATTGATATTTCAACAATGAACTTCATTTAGCAATTCAATTATGTTGATTGATTCATCAAACTTTCCTTATTGCTATAATAGGAATCTAAATTATATATCAAACTAATTGATCTATATTCACATAGATAATAGTGATGAGACTACACACTATCATAATAAAAAGTAGAAAAAACATGATTGATTTAAGATTTAAAAGAGAAGATAGTGATGAGAATTCAGAAATTAGTAAGTGAAATTTTAATCACGAATATAATAATATACATACATATAACATATATATAGTAGCGTTATATTAACCCTCCGTTGGATTGATTTGTTGAGGATGTGATGAGTCAAAAAGCATCTTTGGATTTCCCATTTTCATTAATTCCCCCTTCCACTGATTATTAATTATTAAATAATAAACTTTTAATGCTTATTAACTTTGTTATTTTCCCAAAGTATTTAATTTATAAATTCTTCCGGACCTCATTTTTCTTAAAATTCTTTCTTTTGCTAAATTCCCCAATTTTTGAAGTGCCACATACCTAAATGCTACATTATTCCATGTTATCTCTCCAACTATATTTAACTACACTTAAATATCCTACCAATAATTTTTATTATAAAAAATAAATAATATTTTATTCTCACCCATAAAAAAATCCATTTTTAAGTTTAATTCAATTTTAATTTTAATCTTGTTTAAAATGTACTGCTAAGTTTGAACTAGAAAGGGAAAAGTATCTTTCAAGTTTGTAGTTTACTTGATAAAATAGGTATCTAATGTTAAATATTAGTTTAATTTAATTAAGACATTATATTCTCAATCACCTAGTTTTTGGATTTCTACTTTAACGAAAAGAATTAAACTATCGTACTAATACTCTTAAGATAAAATAACAACTAAAAAAACATACATTAAAGTTCATTTGCTAACAAAAGAAGAAGAATATAAAAAAGTAAATTTATCATATGTATATCTACTATTATTCTTAATTACAAAACTATAATGTAATAAGTCAACGTCGAAACAAACTTTTTTTTAAAATTTTTATGTCAATTAATAAGGGAACACTTACAAAAATATCAAAAACAATTATGATAATAGCATTCATGTTGTTATATTTTTTAAATTGCAAAAATAGCAAATTTAAAAGTCAATAATCCTTTGATAGACTTTTGATAACCCTCCAATTGTGATTTGATAACCTTCTGATATTACTAATTATATGTCATATCGTGATATAAAAAAAAGTGTCATAGACCATCTTTTTTTTTAATGTTTTTATCATCTGTTAAAATTTTTTATTGATAAATATATTGTAAAGCAACTAACTGTAATCCCCTTTAGATTCAACCATGGTTGAGAATAAAGATTCTGTCTAAGTATTCTTTCAAGATACACATCAGAAGTTAATTTTAGCGGTTGTTAAATAGTCAATAACAACAACAATAGTAATAATATTTTATTTTTTAAAATTAAATTTTATCTACTATGTGTTTGTTCGTATTGATATTTCAATAGTTTAGAACTTCTAATTTAGACTTAGTTTTGAGATTGTTGTAGCTTTTAAAATTATTACCAACAACCATTTTTTTTATTGATATATTGATTATTCATTTTCAATCTCTTTGGCTTTTTCTTTTTTTTTTTTTCTTTCAGTTTCGAGGATTAGGTTTATAGACATTATTTTAACTTTGAGTTCCTAAAGTTAGCTGTATATATGGTTTGTATTAATGTTTAGAAATATAATAGCTTAAAAAATTATTAATTTTTTTTTTTTATAAATTGACTAGGAATTCATGTATGATTAAAATTTACAAATTAAATCATCTATAAATTATTTTTTATATTCAAATAAATCACCAAACTTTATCTAATGTTTTTTAACTTTAAAGCATAGTGTATATATCCAACTAACGTAATAGATACCCAAATAGAAAAATATCATTAGCTCACTGACATACAATTACAAAGTTACTACATGTTCAATATTGTAAAGACAATAATAATAATCTTGTGAATTTGACTAAATCTTAATTATTAAGGCTATTAAATGCCTAATCTATTTTCTCAAAAAAAAAAAAAAAAAGAAAGAAAAAAATAGAAACCCAATATTTTTGTTCAGGACTTTTGAAAAAGCAACAATTAAATTTCTAAATTTATAGTTCAAATTTGTAATAACTTAACACGTAAACTTTAATACGTGATGATTTAGTATGTATTTATCACTAAACGTTTCTACAAAATTAAAAAATACAGAGACTAAATTGTTAGTAATTAAAATTTACTAGTAAAGTGACATAATATTTCTTAATCAAAACTTTATCACAATCATATTTCTTAGGTTTAAATATTATTCTAATCAATACATTTTAAACTTTTTTTCTTAATGATTTTATACATTTAAAAACGTCAATTTTGATTTTCTACTTTAAAATGTTTGTTTTAATATTTGTACATCCAAGTTTATTTCATAAATACAAATAAGGGTATATTTTAAGAAGTTAAAATAGTCATTTTTAGAAGTTGAAAGGCGAAAGTGAATCAATCTAAATGATTATTTAGAAAATAGAAGGATGAAAATGAAAAAAGATAGCATATTTCATATGTTTAGCATTTAAAATAAAAAATGGAGACGCGTATCATAAATTCCGTTCAACTAAATTCCAAGATTGGCCTTTCTCCTCTTTCAGTTAATAATTCAACCCCTTTTTTTTTGCTTAAGTTAATTAAACTTTTCCCTTCAGAACAACAAATAAAGATATGAAGAAAGCCGAGGCGGTGAATTAAATGAATATAACTTTCTTTTTTTCTAAAACAAGGATCTAACTTTTATGGGACCAATGGGGAGAGGGCGCCACGCCAGCAACCAAGGGCAGAGGATGGGCGTGGCACCGACCACCGGCCAACGTCCACCGCGGTTATTGGTTTAATGTTAATCATTATAAATCCTCATAATTAGATATAAAATGTAAAAATTTTACAACTAAAATTATGGTTCTAAGTTGTACCCATAGCTTAACTTAACTTAACTTAACGTACTTTGTCTCCCCAACCAACAACCTTCATTACTCTCCAACGAACCACCACTCATTTTTCTCCATTTCTCTTTTTATTTCTAATTTCAATTACCATTTCCTTTTTTCCTTTTAACGTTAACTCTATTTATTCCTTTCATTTCTGCACCATTTACATTTTTCTTCTTTTCACTACAACAGTTAAATAGGTAAAATATTTTTTATCACATGACTCCACAAATATATTGTCAAAAAGGAGCAAGTATATATTTTAAAATATTTATAAATATATATTTTTATCCCATGCGTGACCAACCACCACCATCAAATAGTTGAGTTTTTTTTATCAGCCATGCTTTGAGTTTGACTTTTCACTTCATACTCATTTAATTCTTCCCAATAAATATTTCCTTTTATATTATTAATTCTGTCAAATTCATATCTTGACTTCTTCCCAATAATGAAAATTACATTACTTCCTTATATTATCCATTTATACTTCATAAATACGTATATCTCATTTTACAATTATTTTCCCATCAAAGTAGAAACCCAAGTTGCCCATTTTATTCATTTATTTATTTATGGCACGTATATGAAAGCTATTTTTGTCAAGTTTAATTTAATACGAGAGGGAGATATTTGATCTTATTATTATTTATAGAAAGTCTTCTCAGTTTTGCATTCTTAAATCACGAAATATACCATTATATATTTCTATATTGTTTAAAATACTAAACATTGACACAAAACCAAAAAAGGAAACAAAATATTTTATTGTTATCTTCCCTTAAACAGAAATATATATATATATATATATATATATATATATATATTTATAGACAATAAACGAGTATTTAAATAAAATTAACATGCACCCAACATTTCTATTTAAAGTCTTAAGTATAGTGAAATTCTAAAAGTATTTGCTAGAATAAATAAATAAAGAAGGGTGGCCATTGTTTACTTAAAATGTACAAATGATTAATTTAATAAAACTAAAAAAGAACTATAAATCATTGAAACAAAAATAGTTTTTGTTTGCTGCTCACATTGGACAGGTCATTGAAATAGATTGGCTTTGTCAAAATTAATAACTTAACCAAATATTATTTTTATTATAAGTGCAAGCCATGACCTCTACTTATCTCTCATCCACAAATTTGTGTTCGATAACGTATCTATTTTCTAAAAATATGTTTCAAAATTCATACCAAATTTTGAAAGCTATATATAAGAATAATGATAGAAAAACAGTATTAAAAATTGTAGAATTTAATTAAGAATTTATATGTTTATTAAGAAAAAAAAGAACAATGATAAACAAAATTGTGAGACGATGATCACGGATCTCTCTGAACCAACTATTTGTTAAATGTAGCCTAAAAAATTAATCTATACATGTACAATAACAAGGAAGAAGTGGATTATTTATCAAACTTTTATAAGATTTATGTCTACATATAATATTTTATATATATACAAAATTGACACCTAGGATTGGAATTCACAAACTTGTCACTGTCTTCCAAACATTATATTAATAAGTCTCATTAATTTCTGTATTAGTTGACATTTTTTTTTTTTGTTATTATAAACACCTTCAATACTTCTATTATTTGATCTCACACAAATGTATATTTATTATTTTCTTAATTAAATAATTGCAAGATAGAGATCCAACAACAATAAAATTATTGTTGAGAATAATTGGATACAATATGATTTAATCGCATATTAACCCAATACAAAATTTCATGAAAATTGACCAAAGAAAAACAATAAATATAAATGAGAAGATTCAAATCACATACTTTCTTATTATTAACACGTATACTATACATGTATCATTTGAGTTAGCATATAACTCTTTTTTTCATGCTCATCTCAAAACGTGTATGTTTTTTTTCTTTTTTTTTCTGAGAAAGTTACCTCACACGAGAGTTAGACATTAGTAGCATGATTATTATTATTACTGTTTTTTCCTTTTCTTTTTTTCTTTTTTGTATAGAATGTGAAAGAAAAAGAAAAGAAAATTATTAGTAAGGACAAAAACGGTCCGGAACTCATGCGGAGGTGAAAGACTAAATTAGAGGGATATGTGCATTTCTCTTCCACAATCAGCTGCATGAAAGTTGCCCTAAGAAAAGATATTT
>JBBPDI010000009.1:15741281-15769791 GCA_037974545.1 Cucumis variabilis | reverse complement strand
TACTAATTATTTTACCCTAAAATCTCAACAAATTTTATTCCATTCAATTTCCATTTATCTCCTTGATTTTTCATTACTAAATTGGGTCCCACAACCCGGTTTTTTGTCCCGAGGATAGTAGGAAAATTCTAGTGGTTGTCCCGATTTGTGTATGTGAATTGATTTCAAAGATTTTGAAAGACATCAAAGATAATTATTCCTTAAACTCTAAATTCTTTAGTTTAGGGTTGCATGTTAATTAGTTGTAATTAGAGTAAAAATCTGTTCCTATTTTTCGCTGCGCATGTCTTCCATTTCCAACATGTGGTATCAGAGCATGCTTATTTTTACTCAATTGCATATGGTGGGATTTTGTCAATTTATTAGATAAATTTTGTGTTGAACTAAAATGGATAAATTATGATTTTGGCATATTAAATTAAACTTGTTGTTTGTAATAATTATTGTAATTAGCCCTTTTGTGGCTTAATTTATTATTGAAAAGAGTTTGTAATTTTTAAGGAGTCATTAGATTAAAATTAGGCTGTAATTTCTTCAACCGGGAGAGAGAAAAGCTAAAAAATGAATAAAAATGGAGGACAGACCCGAGAAGGCACCGCAGACCAAAACCCGACCCATGACCCGACCGACTGACCCGCTCGCGACTTGATCTCTGGTGCCATGCCCAAGAACCGACACGTGGTGCGACCTCGCACGGTCATGCATCGTGCCTCGCCTCATCCGAATGGCCCGCCCACCGCGTTGCGTCGTCTGACCCGTTTTGCACCCCTCTCACCAATGGCCCGCTTCGTGTGCGGCCCACGATCCAACTGCGCGCTTCATCCGCTTTGCACGCCTATCACTGTCATTTCCTATTGAAATATATTTTGCAAAATCTGATTTCAGTGCTTCTCCATGCTATGGTACGAAAATAATGCAAAAATGTACTATAAAATGACAAAATCGTAATACCTCGTACAACAAAAGTATGGTGTTGGGTGTCCTGCAAAAAAAAAAGATAAGGAAATAAGTGGAAGAGTAAAGACAAATGTTCTTAAATAAATGTAGGAAAAAAGTAAACATTACGTACCATGTAAGGCTATACTCGATGGGGAAGTGAAAAAAACTACACTCGTTATCATTAATTTAAAAAATGTCAATGTTTCTTGAAGAAAAAATATTGTGCCTCAAAGAAAATAAATCTGTTCAATAAGATAAACATGATTTATAGTTGTGGAAACATCAGCTAAATTATGCATGAAAAGGAAGTGGATAACACTATGGGGATGGAAATGCATACAAAAAATCATAGCAATTGAAGTTAAGTATGGTAACGAAGAATCTATTCTACTGCAAAAGAAGACCTTCAAACATGTAATGCCTAAATTCAAATACATTGTATTTGGAACTGAACTTTTGCCACAAATTGTTCTTTTGTACTTACATGTGTTTGGACTTTCAATATTTTTTCTCACAATCAAGGTTTACATAATATTCTTTTCTTTCATAAACTGTGAAGTTTATTCCTTTATTTTCGACTTCCATCTTTAAATGCAGCCAACTTTCTTTTTTAAAAAAATGTATCCCAATATTCGCTAGAATGTAACGATAATATTGAATGGTTGTCATTAAAATATTGAACCCACACTATTTTAAAAGTTCGACGAACTGTGGAATTGAAAATGTTTTAGGCCATGAATTTACAAAAGAATATGGTTTACTTTACCAAACATTGTTAACACTTTTCAAACACATTGTTCACATATGCAGTAACACTTGTATGAGTCTACTTTTTTTTAGAAAAGTAAAGTTACCTAAACAAAACTGTTTGCTTAGTCAATGTGTGTTTGATAACGGGTATGAAATTCTGTTTTGAGTTTAGCAAATAAGTCAAAACCAATAAGCCTATGTAACTTCAGTCAAATTAACAGAAAACATTGGTTTTTGTATGTGTATAGTTCTTCATTGCCACTTCACACTTAGGGTGTAGGCGAGCAGTAAAGTTCGCAGAATATTTTTTTCTAAAATGCATTACTTATTTTGTTGTACCCCATGCACCTTAGGTCTAATAGCATTATAATTAGGAAAGTACTTCATCAGGTGCGTGGTGGTTACCTTGAAATGATGTCAGAAAACATTGGTACCATACTAACCGTCTTCACAATTATCCAGCGTCAGTTACTGCTAATATTGGAGGCACTAATGAACGACAATAAGAGACTGACACATACACTGTACGACATTAGGCATCAAATTAAACATCTTACGTACTTCTGTATGATCCACGCCTCCGACCTCATATGTCATCAAAGTACAAGAATGGACAGAAGAACTTTTGTTATTCTATGCCACTTACTAAAGACTATTGTTGGTCTGACGTCGATGGAAATTGTCAAAGTTAAAGAGATAGTAGCAATGTTTCTGCATGTACTGACGCATGATGTGAAGAATAGAGTCATCTAGAGGGACTTCATTCGATCAGGGAAGAGTGTTTCCCATCACTTCAACCTCGTACTGTTAGTTGTGATACGACTGCATGACGAGTTGTCGAACAAACCACAGTCGGTAACTAACACATGCACCGATTCATGATGGAGGTGCTTTGAGGTTTGCTTATTCTTGTAATTCATATGTCAGGAAACATGACGTCCTACTACTTACATCCAGTTTGTTTAACTCTGCAGAATTGTCTTAGGGCATTGGACGGGAGGTACATAAAGGTAAACATGCTGCAAATGGATCGTCCTAGGTATAGAACACGTAAGGACGAAGTTGCCATAGTCCTAGGCGTCTACAACATGAAAGGCGACTTTGTATTCGTCTTGGCTAGTAGGTTCCAAAGGGTAACTATACTTCTTCCACAAATGTTAAAAATTTTGTAAATCACATTAGTTAAATTGGTTGCTATCATGACAGAGTTTTACTATCTATGTAACGTGGGATACCTTAGTGCAGAGGGATTTTTGGCTTCCTACAGAGAGTAAAGATACCACTTGCAAGAGTGGTGAGTTGGAAATGCACCAACAACTGTCAAAGAGTACTTCAACATGAAACATTCTTCGACAAAGAATGTTATTGAACGAGCATTCAGTCTATTTAAGGATTGATGGGGAATACTTTGCGGCAAGTTCTACTACCTCGTGCAAGTTCAATGTCGAATGATTTTGGCATGTTGCCTGCTACACAATCTCATAAACTAGGAGATGATGAATGTCGATATTTTGGACAGCCTGAACAAAGGAGACTCAACCTATGTGACGACCACAAGTGAAAACATTCACTACATTGAGAACTCCAACGAATAGCTTAGTGGAGGGATGATTTGGCCGTAGAGATGTTCAATCAATGACAGTTGCGTAACCGATAGATCCCATAAAGTATCAATTTAGTACTACTATATTTTCATTATTTTAATACCTTATTTGTTTTCTTATATCTTCAATGTATGCGTGCATGAACAAAATTAATGGAAAACTATCCTTTCACACAATACACGATGCAAATTGTCATTCTATGTGTTTAATTTTGCCATTGTACATATTTCACTTACTAATTTGTTTGACGTCATTTCAATTATCGATATGGCAAGTTTGTCATGTGCACTGAAGCATGTATGGACAAAGGGGGAGGAGGCAATGCTCGTGGAGTGTTTGGTGGAGTTGGTGTCTGATGGTGGATGGAAGTCAGACAATGGCACGATCAAATCAGGCTCTGGCACAACTTATCCAAATGATGGTGGTGAAGTTACCGGGTTGCAATGCCCAAGCTATTACTGTTATTAACTGTCGTATAAAGATGTTGAAGTGATCATTCTAAGTAATAGCAAAAATGAGGGTCCCCTCATACAGTGGGTTCGGTTGGAATGATGATGCAAAGTGCATAATTGCTAAAAAAAAATTGTTCGACAACTGGGTCAGAGTATGTGAAAATTATAACTGCACAATGTTCTTGATTTTTAGCACAAGGGAAACCAGTCGAATCTTTGAATTTTTTTCTTTGCAGACTCATTCTGCAGCTAAGGGCCTCCTCAACAAGTCTTTACCATATTACGATGAACTATCGTATTTCTCATATTACGACGAACTGTTGTATTTCTTCAGGAAAGATAGGGCAATGAGAGGGCGTGCTAAGATCTTTATGGATGTTGAGTCAAATGTGCCTAGCAAGGTATGAGGAATTTGCACATGCAAATCTAAACGATATGGAAATTTCTTCTATGTCCAGCCATGGGTTTAACATGTCACTTGAGGACATCACACGACCTTGTCGAGGAAGTGATTGTAGGATGGGTTTAAACGGCTGAAAGAGGAAGAGGGCAGGGAAGAATTTGGAAACTATTAATGTCATTAAGGATGCCATGGACTGTCAAAATTATAAGTTGAGGCTCATTGTTGAGTGTCACAATTAGCACTGCAGGATGAAACCAGTACTCGCAAGGACATTGTTTGAGCGTTGCATGCCATCTTAAGCTCAATACGATGGATAGGGCATGCTGCACTTAGATACTAATTCATAATTTTAGCCAACATGATAGGTTTTCTTGAAGTGCCAAACGACGAGAAGCTTGACTACTGCACGATGATCCTACGAGATGACATCTAATTGATTAGATAATGGACATCTATATATTATCTAATACTTATAATACTCTCTCTTAGATGCCTATTACATATATGAAATATGGCTCATTAAAACAGAGAAAAACCCAATGGAAAAAAATCCTAATAAAGGAAAAAGATTGTATATTTCATATAATTTATACACGTACAATTACAATTTACTCGTCCTCATGGAAAGATTCTTGAGATCTCTGAGTCTCTGCGTTCCAATGTTGTCTTTTGAACAAATTTTTCAAAGGTTTTGGTAGATAGTGATTTTGTAAATAAGTCTGTCAGGTTATCTTTTGAACAAATTTGTTGTATTATGATGTTGCCGTTTTCTTCAAGATCAGGAGTATAGAAAAGCTTTGGTGAGATGTGCTTTGTTCTATCACCTTTAATATAAACTCCTTTTATTTGAGCTATAAATGATGTATTGTCTTCATATAATGTTGTTGGAAGGAGTGTACTAGATAAACCAATGATTCCAGAATGTGTTGAGTCATCGATCTTATACATATACATTCTCGCCTAGCCTCATGAATTCCAAAAATTTTGGCATGATTTGAGGAGGTGGTTGTTATGGTTTGTTTCACTGATCGCCAGGATGTAGCAGTTCTTCCACATGTGAATAGATAACATGTTTGAGATCTAATTTTGTGTGAATCAGATAAATATCAAGAATCTATAAAACCTACTAGGTTAAAATTTGATTTATTTGAATAAAATAATCTCATATCAATTGTTCCTTGAAGGTAACAAAGTATAAGTTTAATTCCATTTCAATGCCTTTTTGTTGAAGATGAACTATATAGCTAATAAATTTACTGAAAATGCAATATATGATCTTGTATTATTAGCAAGATATATAAGTGCACTAATTTCACTAAGATATGATACTTATAGACCAAAAAGTTTTTCATTATCATCTCGAGGTCGAAATATATCTTTCTTCACATCTAATGAATGAACTTGCATTGGAATGTCCAATGGATGTGCTTTATCCAAATAAAATATATTCAAAACTTCTTATGCATAAGTTGATTGATGAATAATCTCATCTTCTAGATGCTTAAATTGTAAACCAAGGCAAAATTTTATTTTTCGAAGATCTTTCATCTCAAATTCTTTCTTGAGATACTCTATTGTCTTTAAAAGTTCTTTAGGAGTTCCAATATATTTAAATCATCAACATATGCAGTTAGAGTAACAAATTTCAATTGTGATTTCTTTATAAAAATGCATGGACATATTGGATTATTTTGATATTCTTCTTTTAACAAATATTCACTTAAGCGATTGTACCACATTCATCCTGATTGTTTCAATCCATATAATAATCTTTGGAACTTTATTGAATATAGTTCACAAGAACTTGATTTATATGTTTTAGGTATCTCAAATCCTTTTGAGACTTTCATATAAATATCATTATCAAGAGATTCATATAAATATGCCGTGACTACATTCATAAGATGCATGTCCATATTTTCATACACAGTCAAGGCAATTAAAAATCTTAATATGATTGCATCCACCACTAGAGAATGTCTTCTCAAAATCAATACTAGGTCTTTGTGAAAAGCCTTGTGCAACTAACTTTGCTTTATATCTTGTTGTTTAATAGGAACTTTTTAAACCAATCACAAATTGTCACATTATTTTATAAATTAATGATGAAAAATATAAATAATTGAATTTGGGACTAATTAAAAAATTAACATGTGTCCCAAATTAAAATTGAAAATGTAAATTGGCCAATTCTGATAATGTCACGTGTTTTCATCATAACCGTTGGATCGAGTTAATTATTTTTGTTCAATTAAATATTATTTACTTGGGCTAAGTTCAATTGTGCCAAAAATAAATAATAAGCTTAATTGAGCCTAAATACTAAATATGACCCAAATCTATGTGGTGGTTGAGCCTATGGGTTTGGTCCATGGACCAACCAAGCTTAAGCCCATAAAGTCCACCAGAGAACTTTATAAATAGAGGAGTTCTCTCATTTGTAAGGGTTGAAATTTTTTTACTCCAAAAGGTCTAGAGAGAATTCTCCCTAACTCCTGAAGTCGATCGTCCTCGAAGATTGAAGCTCCTTTAAAGATACAAGCTATTTTTCAAGACTCTATCTCCAAAAACATCACGTGCTCTGCTTCTCCAAATCAAGCATAAGTATCCAATCGAAAGAGAATCAAAGGATTAAATTCTAGAGATCAAACCACATCGCACCAACTCAACACAAATACACTATCAACTCAAGTTGAACTTCACGAATCAAATGTATCTGAAAATCAACTTAAAGGGTCTATAGTATAGGGATCAATGTTCGAAATCAACTTAAAGGGTCTATAGTATAGGGATAAGGTATAACACTATGGATACGACTCATTTTGTATTTGATACAAATGTAATGATCCAAAGTGTTCTTGTAGGTGACATACGAGTGACAGTATCCTATGCAATGAGTTTGCATAACATTTGACCATAAAATAGTTGCCACTAGATGTAACTCCATTAACTAGTTAGGTTTCTATTTCATTATGTTGACCTATGTAACATAGTCTTAATCCTGAGTGTATTATGAACTCCTGTTCACAAGGGATTGTCCTTTCATTTGTACAAGTGAGAGTGGACATGTTGTCGACTCAATATGTTTATCATTTTGGGGACAAGATCGAGCAGGGAGTTGGGAACATAATCACACAAGATGGAATTCACTCATTCGCGACTTTAGGGTAAGTAGATAAGTGTTTCCTTAAATGGTGTCTCTAGAACTTGAACAAAAGGTCCTACTCTCTCTATGGCACAAGAGGGGTTTCTGTTTATTGGTTGGACCATAAACAGATTGTTCATTAGAGGAGCACTGACATTATATTTAAGGACTAGAAGTAACCCTAGGATAAAATGATAATTTGACCTAACTGGTGTTACAAATACTTATTAAAGACTAACTTATTGTTACTGGTCTATATCTGTGGACACATAAAGATATCTACAATGAGAAGAGCTCAACTGTGAGTCTTTAATGGAGTGTACACACTATTAGCGAATATTGATTAATGTGATTAATGAGTTTAGCCAATTAATCTTATATCGTTGTAGCACTTTTGATCTGTAGGTCCATAAGATTCCTTTCATAGCTCGTAAAGGGTAATGAGATTTATTTGTACTGGTTGTGATTTGAAATGTTGAAATTTACTTTGGAAATTAATATAATGTATGGTGATACATAATAATATAAAGTTTAATTAAAATATAATATACTCTACATTCAAAAATTCTCAAATGAGAAATATTTGGCTCATGGCTATATACTAATTGTAATGGTGAGTACTTGTGATATTATGCCACGAAGCTTGAGCAACAAGGAATGAATCGAGAAATTCTCAAAGATGTTGTTGATGAAAAGGACATCAAAGTAGTCCATGTACGAGAATGGTTCATGTCTTGGTGAAAGGAATAAGTGAAATTAATGTGTATTTATGAGATTTGAAATTTGTTATTGAATTTAGGCATTGAGCCTATGTTTAAACGAAAATGATTTATGAACTGTACTCCTAAAAGGTTTTAGAAGCATCACTCACCAAGTCTTTTGACATATGTTTTAAGTTTTCGCTCTTCTAGGTTGTAAAAAGTTAAGCAATCGATTAGAAAGGTAAGAAATACAGTTGAAAAGGAAGCGATCATCTAAGAAGTTAAGCGATCATTTAGAAAACTAATCGATCGTATAATAAGGTAAGGGATTGGAGCTAAGCGATTGATCAAGGAGCTAAACAATCAAACTAGGTACTAAATGATCATTAAATATTGAACAGTTTGAAGGCTTTCAACATTCTTTGTTAAGCTCTTGTTTTAAGAATTGTAGATTGTTATGTACTGTTGTCGAAATTTTTGGGTTTAATAAATAAGAGTTGCGTTGCATTACTTAAGATGTTGTTGTTATGGTTAAGTTTGCATGGTAATGGTTAATGGTTTAAAGTTTTAAAATCATGTTTCAATTTGCACGACAAGTTTAAGGATGTGTGTGGGGTGAGGTATAACAGTGGTGACCCGTTCTTTATGAGAAACACCCCGATATTTGTTTCAACAGTAGGAGATTAGGCTAAATGCTTAGAGAGCGCTAGTATGCAAAGAAATTGTGGAAAGGTTTTCATGAATATGGTGACTGGATGAAAGCGACATGTTTAAAAAAATGATGGAATGTTATTAGAGGAAAAGGGTGTTGGGACTAGAATAGACCAAACATTTTGTATTTAACTTGTTCCCTACGCATCCATACACTCATTAAATTCTTATTTTTATAGGGAATTGGAATATAGACATCGATACAAGTTCAACGCAAAGAAAATTGCTTAAACCAGAGCTAAAACGAGTGAGAACGAGCCAGCACAAGTTCAATGACATTTTCGTAAAGAAAATGTTTGTCATGCCCCCACCTAGAACGCCTTCCTCTCACATTCCATGTATGGTCACGACTTGGGCAATCCCAACATTGTTAATGAAGTGCTAGAATGCTTGAACCTTAACCTTAACCTTAAACTTAACTTCTTAAGAAGATGCTTCTCGATAAATATTAATAACACTTTAAGCTTTTAAATAATTTAATGTGAGACCCAAATCTGTGTTAGAAGGGTCAATTTTTTTTTATTAAATGTTGAGAGAAGGCATTTTGAAGAAGTTGATATTTTGAGGACTGGTGTTTAGGCATTAAAGTCTTATTTTGAGATGAAGGAACACAAGGACTTTGGCAATTAAAAGGCAGTTAGGCGAGCAAAGTTCTGTGCAAGAAGAAGCAGGCAAGGAAACATCAGATCTGATTTGACAAAGGTTATGTGCTAAGTTGAGAGTTAAGTAAGATTAAGAGAAATATTAAGCTAACATGTATAATACTTTAAGCAGGATCTGACCATATTTTAGGAACCTTAAAGATGACTAATACAACTCAGGATTAGTATAAATTGAGGAAAGAATTAGAAGAAGGGAATGATTCTAAAAATTTAAAAAGGAAAACTAAGTGTTGAAGTTATTGTTGAAGGACTACGTGGTACTTCTTATGGAAATCAACTCACAATGCCAAAGATTTGATTAACGTGTTAGTTAACTTCATTCGAACTTAGGGAATAGTGTTGTTGCTTATGTTGGTATTTAATTCTCAATGATGTGTAATTGATCAAGATCATTTCATGCAAAATGCTTTCTATGAATCTCTTCATCATATGATTGTAAGTCCTTGTTGTGTGCAAGTTTTCCTATTGCTTGTCCAAGTGTAAGCAAAACAATAGATTTTTCTAGATGATCCAGGGTCGAACATAAAGAATTGATATCAAAGCTTACTTCTAGGGTCTACTCTTTATTTAAGCGGTATAAAAGAATAAACTATACAATGTGAAACAGTGTAAGTTTGTACTATACTTACCTATGTACGCTAGAGAAATCTGTAAAGGTGAAATAATGAAGGTTGTTACAAGAATGGAACATAACCATGAACTAACTTGTATTAAAGAAAAGGTGAAAGAAAATCTGTGCATTACCAGGCGATTAAGCTATGAAAGCCTTTATGCAATATGACTTATTGAACTAGCTTATGATTAAGGCGAGCACTTCTCGATGTCTTTAAATGCCACACTTACTCACCTCTTAGGATCCAAATGACTAAGCCTAGTTAAGCAAGGTATATCTAGAAGAGTTCACTCATAAGACTTATAGAGCCTCGCGTTTAAGGACAGAAACCTCTCAGCACCTATTACCCACACTTGTTCTCCTTTCAAAACACAAATGATGAAAGTTATCTCGCCACGGTGAAGTTTGTCTCCAAACTCTTCCTTACGCTCTTTAGCCTACTTGCTCTCTTCGGTAGTTGGCTATATACACTAGCCAAGTAATGAAAATAGCTCAGCTAACGCGATAAGAATTATAAGTTAGCCTGCTTATCAAGAATCTATCATAGATTCTAAACTACAAATGACATAAGAATAAATGAAAAGTAAAGAAATGATGGATTAAAAAGACATAAATATACATTGTATTAAGGAATAAAGGCAATCGATCATTGTACAATATGAACATATACAATGGAAAGAAATACAAAAATGGAAAGAATAGGAATGACATTACAAGTTAGGGGGATGGGAGATGATATCTTCTTTACTTAGACCTCAAGCTTTCACTCATTGACTAACTGAAGAAGAGAAAGAAATGCCTTAGAGACGGTGGAAAGGCTATTCTTTTCCACCAACTCTCTAGAATTTGTCCATTTGGGCACCGTTTTTGGCTCATGCAAGCATCTTGTGGCCTATTCAAGCTTTATTTCTTTGATGGTGATGGAGTCCTTTTTATAGGCAGATTTATGTGAGAAATCTAATCTTCTGAACATGTCAGCGCCAAAAGCTGTCTGTTGTCAAGTCATATCAACTCCATCTACCACTTTTTTCTTCTAGAGAACCTCTTCTCGCCTACTGATAAAGTCTTCTCTCATAGTCTTCAAGTGAGTTTTTCTGCGAATTGCTAACTTCTTCTTTTGTTTCTAATCCTTCATTTGGACACTCAAAACAGGGTGAAACAAAAATGAATGCTTATGTAAAATAATGTATTTCTAAATATTTTGCATTTATAAGATAAGATACATGTTTTGGTACGCTTCTTATGCTTTTTGGTCCCATTATTCTATCTAAAATACCATAATAACTTGTATTTCTACAAGTTATCACTACACAAGAAGAAGAAGTGTAGAAGCAATCTTGGTTTAAGGAAACTATGTTTTGTGAGTGATATTTCTAAAGGTTTGTAAACTCAAAGCTTTCTTTAAATTCATGTTTTGTAATGAATGTTTATAAAAAGATTTAAATGTAAGCTTATGTTCTGGAAGCAATATTTTGTGTTTCAACGAATGTGAAAGAAGGTTTTAAAAACATTAGTCCTAATCCAATCACTAGCTAACTATTATTTGCACATAAGAGGTAAAGACAACCATATAGAAAAGGATTACATGGTGGAGTGAAGCCAACCAATGTATAAAAGATGTGCAATGAGTTAGTCAGTCTGAGCAACGAGGAATGAACCAAGGTGTTCCTGAATGCTATTGATGAAAATGACATCATAGTAGTTTAAACGTGAGATGATGAAACTTGGTATAGGGAATGGTTCATGTTCTCAGCAAAAGAGATATAAGACTAATGAGTCTTATATATTACATGATTGAAATGCTTAAGATTTATGTGACGTGTTTTCAAAAGATTTTCTTAAAACTTCACTCACTAAGTCTTTTGACTTATGTTTTGTGCTTTTCCACTTCCCATGTGATTAGGCGTTAAGGCTAGAGTAAGAAAGGCTAAGAGACTGGCTAGGTGAGAAGGTTGTCTGAGGCATTTAAATTAAGTTTAATACATGTGTTTCAAGGATGTATGTAAAGTGTAAATATTTTTTTTTTCTTATCACCTAAAAGTATGAAGATAAGTATAAGTGTTAATTGATCAGGCGATTGAGCTAAGCTTAAGGACCAAGCTGGGCTTTTTGGTGTTTAAACGTGTCAAGAATGCGCAAGTCACATTGCACAACACTTTATGTTAGGATGTTTATGGAACAGGGTGTGACATTTAACAACTTTATTAATAATTTCCTCAAACATCTTGATACAAATGCAAGTAACACTTTAAATGAAACTAAAACTAAAGCTCCAGAACTTCATCGCTTAGTAGCTCAGCAACTCGCCTCCTCTTAGCAACTTTCTTGCCTTGCTTGCCTCAGTAGGAAAACTTAAAACATAAGCCTAATGCTTAGTGAGTGATATTTTCGGAAAACCTTTTGGAGAATACAAGTATACAATAAAAAAAACTCTAGTTTAAAAAGAAATAATCTTAATGCTTCATCACACGTTAAACAACATAAATCATATTAGCCTCTACTTATTCTTCTCGCTTGGACATTGAACTTCCTCAACGTATAAATTACTGTGATGATTCTCATTTCACCACTAGTATCTCTGCGAACCCTCGTTCAATTCCAGTTGCTCAGACAATAAACTTAAACACGAACCACTCAACACGTTCATCCATCCTTCTATTAAGCAACCACTCAACGTAAGGTAGCCACTACTCTTATGTGCACATATAGCTAGCTCTTGTTAGAAATAAAACTAATGATTTATGATAACTTGTAGAAATACAAGTTATTGTAGCCTCTTTTATAGAATAACAAGGCCAAAATGTAGAAGAAACGTATCGAAACGAGTACATTATGTTAAAAATGCATAAGTACTTTGAAATATACTTTACATAAGCGTTATGCCTGTTTTACGCAATTTCCATTGTCTAACCACGGGCCAATGAACAAAAGAAGAAGTTATCAAATCGCATAGTCTCTCTATTGTAATTTGGTCTTCTCGTGTTATGATTTGGGCTTCTCACCTATTCTTCTCGTGAAAGACTCTGCACTTTGCTAACTTCTTCTTTTGTTCATAGACCTGCGTTTAGACACTGAAAATTGAGTAAAAAAGGCATAACACTTATGTAAAGTATATTTATAAGTACTTATGTGTTTTCAACATAATGATTTCTGGATACGCCATTGTTCACAGCACCTTCATTTTCTTGCTTGTTGTTTCATAAACACCCCCCATTTTACTTCTATAATTTTTTTTAGATTCTTGAAATGACTATTTTTTTAGATCTTGTTTCATAAATTGCTTATCAATAGCTCCATTGGGTACGACCTTGACTTCACTTTACTACGTTAGTTTGTAAGTTTGGTTTATAAATTTCTTTGAAGGATTCTTTTTGGTAGGTTATTAATCATTTGTATGAGATGAGGGATGTTGAAAAGGAATGAGACGTTATGGAAATAAGTAATGGTCAGTTGACTTCAGAGAGTTTAGATTGCGATAAATGGGATATGTGAACTTCACCAAATGAAAAGTCAAAAAAATTATATTGTAGATGGGCCTATCTTTTGGGCTATGAGTGACACATATTAAAGTGGGTCTGTAGGTGCAATTGTGCTTATGAAAGTGGACATAAATCAAAAGAAGAGAGGGGTACGACAAAATTGAAAAAAAATGAAAAAATAATGCTCCAAAAATGTAGTAAATGCCTTTACTCTAGTTAAAAAAACTCAGATTTCAAACACAATCATTCTCAAAACCCAAAATACCCCATAAATGAATCACACTTTCCCAACCAAATCAAATCAACTTTTTCTTTAATTTCTCCCTACCAAAGCACTATCCCCTTTCTCAAATCCCTAATTTTCTTCCAAACTTTTTTTGTCTTCTTCATCTCCATTGAAGCTCATCTCGAACCTTCCATCTCATTAACATACATCACCATATGTCGAATTCCTCGCAAGACACTGACCCACGACGTTGTTCATAAAACATCCACCAATGCAATAATACCCTACCTCTACCGACTGACCTTCATCTCACTTTAAAGTGGGCGTCCACCTGCGGTTTCTGCAAAATCAAGGCTTGTCTTCCTTCTTTATTCTTCCTTCATTCACAAAGTTGTTTATAGACTCATGTTCTGTCTACAATGTAACGCAAACTAGTTTAATTTCAAAAAATAAGACAATCAAATATCTTGACGACATCTTTAATCCTTGTCGGCTATGACATGTATAGGTGACAAAACACTCTAGTGATTTGCTCCATCTTCACAACTTCTTCACAGGTAAGAAAAAGTTAAACTCCAACAAAGCTATTTTTGCACAATGCCATGGGGTATTAAATCTAAATCTTTTTTTTTTTTACTTTTTTAATGATTAATCCGTGAAGTAAATGAATGATATGATATTATATACAAAGGATACACTTTCAAATTAATTATTCATTTATAATAGATTAACAACTATTAAAAGATCTTCCCCTAAATGAACTACAAACCGTTACAGAAAATTCTTAAATATTTATAAACATTTATTTATCTAATAAAATGAAACAAATATTAAGACTATGAAAAAAAGAGAAGAGTGAAGAAAGAACAAGGAGAAAGATTAAGGGTTGCTAACAAAAGAACCAGTAACTTTAACAAGTGAGGACATGGTCGTCTAATTCATTTCTTCAATGTCACAAAATCACTAATGTAATTGTATTTTAATATTCCTTTAAAAATAACAAACATAAATAGTTAGAACAAACTAGATAAAAAAATCTACAAGTTTAGAAGACAACACTAATAGTGTAAAGAAATACAAAAATATGCATAACATAAAAAAATAATTTCTATCACGAAAATAATATAAAGAGGTCTAAAAACTTGTTGCAACAACCGAAGAAATTCATTATAAATGTTTTATATTAGTATGTATATCATCATAACTACAACAGAAAAACAAAAGATTCAATGGTTGGAGCATCGACGACAGGCAAGCGTGGCAGTCTAAAAATAATAATAATAATAAAGAATGGGATGAAGCTAAAAAAGAAGAAAATGTGGTGCAAAAAAAACCAAGAATCAAAAGCAAGGTAATTTGTTGTTGGCTGGATTTTTAAGCAATACAATCTAACCACAACAAACATATGTAGGCTATCAAAAGGAGATTTGAGAAACAAACACAAGAATTGAAAGATGTACAAGAAGATTAAGAGGAAGAAACCCAAGATGTACAAGAAGAGTAAGAGGAAGAAACCCAACCAGATGATAACTTATAATAGCTACATTATAGTACTGCTATTAATAAAGTATATTGTATTTGATATATTAAGAGTACAAATATGAACCAAACGATGTTAAAGGACAAAAGAGCAATGAATGTGAAGATGATAACAGAGAACAAGAAGACCCAAATGAAGATGCAAAAGATGAAACAAAGGACAATGAAGCACATACTTCAAAAACCCAAGAAGAAGCACATAATTCAAAAACCCAAAAAGACACAACAACCACGTGAGAAGAATCTTCTAATGACTATAGAAGAACAAAAGATATAGACAATAGGAAGAAGGTACCCATCCATAACTTGTAATAGCTAGAAAGGTTTCTTATAACATATCAATTTAATTACAATAATTAACAAATCATAAGTAAAATTTGGCAAGACTAGAGAAAACGGCAAAGAATCAAACATAATATAAGGGGAAAGCCCTTATGACACAAGATAAAAATGAGGTATGGGTGGTCTATCATGCCCCACTCCGAAGTTACTCTCTGCGACTTAAGGGGAAGCATGCCGCCTGAACCCTCAACACGTGACTCCCTTGAGGATGTAAACGTTGGGTGTCCAGTAAGCGAAGATAAGTACTGCTAATAAAATTTAAACACGAAGTGCGAACAGACATGAAATGAGACAACTTCATTGATTTTTAAAATAAGAGTACATTGGGTGTTTAATACAAAATTTCTCTTGTAAGGAACAAAATGAAACTTAGTGACATCTAAACTCTTCTCGCATAGTTCCTAAACTAGCTACAAGATGATAGTGGCCACTACTAAAATGAAGCGATTAAGGAGGCATGATAGGCAATCAAGAGTGCAAGTTCAACGCCAGATGTCCTTTGCTACCTGGGGAGAAATAAGACAAATATTTTAAAGGTTAGACAAAATTGTCTAGTGAGTGAGTCTTTTATCTAATAAATCAAATATTTCAAACAAAGGCAGTATAATAACATGTATTCTAAAATATCATTATACTATGATCACGAGTCATCTCGCGTCAAAAGTCTTCTCGCCTACCTCATAGCCAAACTGCATTGACCTTTCGTAAGTTGAGTTAAATCTTTGTACCCTTACCTTGACTCAATCATTTACCATACTCTTTTGCCAAGTTGCAGCTAGGCATAGTAGACTCAATACCTTTAGCATGTCATATCAACTTCTCTACCTATTACAAGTCTTCCATTGCCAAATCAAACAACAAGCAAATGACTTCCCATACCAGTACATACAGCAAGTCTGAGGCATCCCATCCAAGATCACACCACATGGATAAGGCATTCCATCCCAGATGACAGAGCAAGAATGGAGTATCATAATGCGTAGGGTACAAAGTCAATATTTTGGTCTAAAATATATGCACCCATCCACATACACATACACAAAAAATGTTTTAGGCATAACCATATATTCAAAGAGATATTTCCAAATATATTTTCTTTAAGAAGGTCGATTGCAGAAAATTCTTTTATTTATAAAGGTTACCACCACATGAATTTTCAAGTTGTTCACTGTCACTTCTCATGTATGGTATAATCATTTCATTTTCACACTGCTGAGTTCAGTTCATGCAGAAAATGGAATTAGAAAACATAAGGGAGAAAACACATAATCTTAACCTCTTAAAGAAGCACGTTTACAGATTCATTCAAGCCAAAATTATTAAATTCATTATACAAAGAATACCACTCACAATCACGAACAGTTAGTTTTTACATCCGGCCTTTCAACTTTCGGTTCCCCTTCTTGCACTCACTTGCAGACCCTTATCGAATTTTGGTCGATCTTGTGTCTAGAAGAAAAACCTTATAATACTAAGGTTTTAGGATTCTTCAGATTTTCTTCCTAGAGAAACTTATGATCGAAAGAAAAACCTTTGAATGACTGAATTCCCACTATTTATAGCCTTTTTTAGGTGGAGTCTATCAATGTCGGAATGATTACTACTGTTTGCGACGAAAAGAGGTTCAATACTAAAATGCCACGTGTTTTTGTCTTATCCTTATCTTGGATTTAGATTGGATGATGAGGTCAAATCGTTCGTTGACTTACTTACGTGGGCAATGATGTCATTATTTTTTGGAGAAGTAAGCCTATCTAACAATGATGGTTCTCTTCTTGGCCTTTTATTACTTAGTTCTCCTTCTCTCCTGGACCACCTTCGTTGCGTGTAGTCTTATTGCATAAGATAGTCTGCGATCTGGGTCTCACAACTACTACCTTCTTATTAAAATTTCATGCCCAAAATTTGTTAACTAAGAGAAAAGTTGGGGATACTTCAGTTTCATTTGTTCTTTAGTTTTCCAAATGACTTATTCCATACCATGGTTATTCCATGATAACGTGCAGAAAATGTCCATTATTATAGTCCTTTTTATAATGAGGTTAAAATGCATAAGGAACGATCAAAATGCATGACTTATATTGAAACCTATAAATATTTAGAAATACAGCTTACATAAATGTCATTCTTGTTTTACATGGGTATCATGTTTAAACGTAGGATAAGTGGAAAAAGAAGAAAGGAGCAGGTCATACATGACATCTCGCGCAAAGGCTATCCGATGGATCTCACTTGGTAATTAATAAGCCTAGGTGAGGAACCAAAACATCAAGCGAGGGAAGCTCACAAGAAGACAAGAATGGTAATTGGAACGATGTGACCTTACAGGGCCAGATGACAGCGCTAACACATTCAAAAGAATAAAATTTTCCTACCAAAATGCAGCCTATACAAGCAATTCATCTTCACCAAGAGAAGGAGACACCTGAATAGGTGCAAGAGGCCCGACTAGGCCAAATATCCTAGAGAGAGGTAGAAAGGAATAACCTTTCCACCGTTTGTAAATGTTTCTTCTTCTTTTTCTTCGATCAGTTGTAAAAGTAAAAGCTTGGCTTCTGAGAAGGAAAGAATCCATACTTGCATTTCTCCCTAACTTGTAATATTTTTTCACTCTCTTCTCTCTTCATTTTTGTATTTCTCTATAATATAAGTTGTTCATATTGTACAATGGCCTAAGCCCTACATTCTTTACGTGTAGGAAGTACAGCTTATAATCCTTATCGCATTAGTTGAGCTATATTCATTGCTTGGCTAGTGTCAATCGCCAACTACCCAAGAGGCAAGTAGTAAGGATAAGGCTAATGCACGTAAGGAGGAGTTTGGCAAAAAACTCCACCATAGCGAGATAACTTCCAATATTTGTATCCCAAAAGGCGAACAAGTGTGGGCAATAGACATCAAGATTTTGCTATTCTTAATTGCGAAGTTCTATAAGTAAATACTCCTAGATCTATCTCGCTTAATCAGACTTAGTCATGTAGATCCTGAAATGAGACTATGTATGGCGTTCAATGACTCTAAGAGGAGCACGCCTTAATCATAAGCTGATTGAGCAAGTTAAATCGCATTAAGCTCTCACACTGCTTAATCGCCTAATGGCACGTAGACCTTCCTTCACTCTTTCTCGCATACAAATTAATTTGCAGACAATTTCATCTCTCATCCAATTACTCCCTTTTACAGATTCTCTAGGCCTATGTAAGTAGTTTGAATCCTAGCTCTGATTCTTTTATACCTTTGTAATTAATTCTCATAATGTCCAACTAATGAGTAATTTACGAGAACTAATGTCTATCAACAATTCCCAGTGTTCAACCCTAAATCATTTAGGTAAACCTACTGTTTTGCTTGCACTTGGACAAGCAGTAGGAAAACTTATACTCAACGAGAACTTAACTATTATGTAATGAAGAGGTACATAGTGAGCATTTTGCAAGAGGATCATGACCCATGACTAATCACATAGAATCAAAGTATACTATATAAAGAGTTATGGTGAGCGTATTACATTCGATGATCGGACTTAGTGATGTATTGCATTTACGTTACACACACACAAAATTAGTAAGTCAAATTTGAACAATTAAGTTTTTGGCACCGTTACCGAGGAATTGATTTGTAAATGTTAGAGTAGTATTTTACTTTAGTTTGGGCAAAGCATTTGATTTTGGTGAATCATGCAATTAGCCAAAAATCATGCGAAGAGGTTCAAATTACCAAAGTAATCTGTGATTGCTTAAACCAACCCTAAAAATCAATGTACCTTTCAGAAGATGACCTAGAGAAGTCTCAATGGATTCAGTGGTTGCCAATGAAAATGAGAATCTCCATGAAGTCATCCAGAGAAGTGTCCTCGCGTAAAGCTAACAAAAAATGCAATGTTAGTTAAATGAGCAACAAGGACCAAGATAGATCATTTGAACATTGTGATGAATGACTGAGAAAAGAGACTTATTGCCATGATCAATCAAGATGCTAAGAGTCATGACTCAAATTATTGATAAAGTTTAGGAACTACGCGGTTAGGAAGGTATGCGAAGCAGAAGCGATGATACACATTTCTTCCTCGCCAAAGAGGCTGGACACATGGATACATTTGTAATGTATATTCCTTCCATTCGTCTTAAATTTGCATCCTCAAAATAGTGTGCATTACTTCTTACAAAAACACCTCTGCATACAATTCTTTTATTTTTGTAAATCAATTTTGTATTCTTTTGTTTTCTCTCTTTGTATATCCCTTAAATCTCTCATAAGGATTACGTGTCACACAACGCAAACATAGGTAATTTAGAAACCTTGCACAAAATAGGAGATTCACTTTCATTGGGAAACGTTGAAATCTTTAGGAGTTACGAAGCATCATATCAAGTCCTCAGTTTTTAAACTTCTAAGAAGTATTGAATGAGCTGTATCTCGAGCCAAGAGTAGTCACTTAAGTTTTCACATCATATTTAATGTAACAAGTCTGTAATCGTTCGTAACCACTCGTTTAATCCTAGTTAAGAAGGTCTATTTAAACCCTCTAAATATCTGAGTTTTAGCAGTTAGCCAGCACAACAAAGCACAAACCCACACATTATGTAACCTTCAAAGACCTACCATTCCAAAAAGTTTTCTTCAATGTTCTTTATTGTATTTCTATCATCTTTCACCAAGAATTGCTTCCCTTGCAAAATCTCTCATCAGGACAACATAATATCAGTATCACAAGCTCCTCCTTCTCGATGTCGAACGCGATAAGGTTATAAGAAAAAGGAAATCATAGAAGGATGGAGAAAGTTGAGGCAGAAAATATGGGAAAAAAAGAATATGTAAAGGTGGAGGCAGAAGAAAGTGAAAAGATATATAAGAATAAAAAGTTATGTAACAAGAACAAGAAAAGAAGAAGAAAAAAGAGTCAAAACAACCAGGCAAGGAAGGAAGATCTTGAGCTTCCAATAGAAAGCACTTCCTCACCTACAACTGATTTTACAGGATTAGTAACAAGGACCTCTCCAAGATCAGCAAAAGAAATTTGGATCCTTGATGGAAGAAGCAAAGAAATAGAGTGGGAGACGAAAGTGGAGGAGGGCGTGACCGAGGAGTTTGAGAAAGAAGAGAATAGAAACACCATGTCGAAGGAGGAAGTGACCATCCATATAAGTTTTCCTACTGCTCGCCCAAGTGCAAGCGAAACAGAAGGGTTACCTAGGTGATCCAAGGTTGAACACGAGGAATTTTTTATAGACATTAGTTCTAGGGTCTTCTCACATTTTAAGTGTTACGGCGATCAAGTAGAAAAAATATAAAGATAACTAAAACTACATATCTACAGGTAGAGACTCATGCACAAAGAATAAATTATGGCAAGTTGGGGGATTGAGCTAACTAACTTGTATGCAAGAAGGTAAAGGAAGGTTTACGTATTATTAGATGATTAAATAATATGATAGCCTTGATGTGATATAACTTGCGTAATTAGCTCATGATTAAGGTGACCTTCTTTCAAAGTGTTTAGACGCCATACTTGCTCACCTTTCGGGATGCAAATCCTGTGTTTGATTAGGCAAACTTTATCTAGAAAACTTGGCTTATTATTCTTATAGGACTTCTTACTTAAGAACGACAACCTCTCGGCACCTATTGTCTACCCTTGTTCAACTTTTGAGATACAAATGTTGGAAGTTACCTCACTAAGATGAGGTTTGTTACCAAACTCCTCCTTACGCGCATTGGCCCTATCTTTGCTACTTACCCTCTCAGGTAGTTGGTAATTGACACTGGCCACGTGATGAATATATTTCAACTAATACGATAAGGTTTATAAGCTAGACTTCTTATCAAGAACCTATCACAACTCTAGTTACTCATAACACATTAACAGGTGAGAAGTCAAGAAATGATAGATTGAAAAGGTGTAAACATGCAATGTATGTATAAAAAAATAGGCCTTTGGCCATTGTACAATATGAATTTCACATATATTACAATGAAGTGCAAAGATGGAGAGAAAGTAGAGTGGAAAAATACTACAAGTTAGGGAGAAAACAGGGGAATAATTCTTCTCTTGCTTGAGCTCTCAACTTCAAATGGCCTATTCAGTCCTTGCGCCCATTTGGGCATCTAATGGTCCATTCAGACCTCTCTACCTTGATGAAAGAGGAGGCTTTATATAGACCACTTTAGGGTGGAAAATTTCTATTCCTCTAATTTTACCACGCCAAAAATAGTATTTGATACGTCACATCATCTCCAAATACTCTTCTTGTCTTTTAGTAAATTTTCCTTGCAGAAAAATATAGATCCTTGCCCAAAAATTGTACTTGTCAGATGGGTTCTTCTCACGTAATTACTTGGTCTTTTATTATGGTCTTGTTGTGAGCACCTCTGTGATTCGTTATCATCTTCTTTTATTTATTATCCTGCGTTTAGTGATTGTAAATCGCGTAAAACAGACATGAGACTTATGTAAGATGTATTTCTATATAGTTATGTATTTACAATATAAGCCACATGCTTTGACCTTCTTCCTACGAGTTTTGATCTCATTATTCCAATCAAAGAGGCTATAATAATGGGTGTTTATACACGTTATCAATAATCTGCAAGGCCAAGAAAACTACTAACTTCAGAGATCATTTTGGGGCGTTCCCAAGTTTTGATTGCATCCACCTTTTGCAAATCCACTTTCAATCATTCTGAAGATATGATGTGTTCAAGAAACACTACCTGACTCAGTCAAAACTCACACTTACTGTTTTGTAAATATCTTTTCTTTGCCCAAGGTTTGTAATATAATTCTTGAATGTTTTGCGTGTCTTTCCACAGTTGGAGTAAACCAAAATGTCATCAATGAAAAAAATAACAAACTGATCTAAGTAGTGATGAAACACCCTATTCATTAGATGTATGAAAGTTGTCGGGGGATTCATTAATCCAAAGGGCATTACAAAGAACTCATAATGCCCATAACGCATCTTGAAGGCTGTTTTAGGCACACCTGACTCCTTAATCCTTAATTGATGGTATCACGAATGCAAATCTATCTTGGAGAATACTAAACCTCCCTTTAATTGATCGAAGAGGTCGTCTATTCGTAGCAAAGGGTACTTATTCTTTATCGTCACTTTGTTCAATTGGCGATAGTCAATGCACAACCTCATAGATTTGTCTCTCTTATTCACAAATAGGATGAGGGCTCCCCATGGTGAGGTACTGTGCCGAATGTAACCTTTTTCTACCAGCTCTTCCAACTGATTCTTTAACTCCTTTAGTTAACTTGGTGCCATATGATAAAGGGTTTGGGAGATTGGTGTGGTTCCAAGTGCAAAGTCAATGGTGAACTCATTCTCCCTCTTAGGTTGTAATCCACTCAATTCGTTTAGAAATAGGTCTACATATTCGAGAACTATTGGTACCTCTCTCGAATTAGATTGCGAAGTTTGAGTATCCACGACGTGTGCTAGGTAGGTAGTATGCCCTTTCTTTGTTAACTTCTCCACTTTAAGTACAGATATGAACCCTGCCAACTCAACCTTCTTGTAGCCTACGAACTTGACTTCAAACTTTCCAGGATCCTTTAGCACTACCTCCTTATCGGAACCATCCAATACCACATGGTACATGGTAAGAAAGTCCATTCTTAAGATCACATTCAGTTCATCACGTTCAAATAAAATCAAGTTGGCCTTCAACGCGATATCCTCAAATTTTATTTTGCAATCTCTACATACTAGTTCTACTAAAATTACCTCACTTGAAGGGGTGCTAATATGTATTTCCTTTTTTAAGAGGTTCCACTTGGGGATTTATGGTCTCAACATGTGATAGAGAAATAAAAGAATTTGTAGCTACATAATCAAACAATACATACGGACAGAAATTACAAATCATCAACAAACCTGTGATTACGCAAGGATTGCCTCTGGCGTCACTTTGGGTCATGGTGAATCTTTCCCTGCCACTTGGGCCTCCCAAGTCCTTTGACTCTATTAGGTCCAACTTTCGCTTTGTCTTGTCAGTAAGGCTGGTTGACCAATTGTGACATGGTTCACATGTTATTTTGGCAAACTATCACAGTTGTCTGTAATTGAAGCAATTTTTTAGAAGGTTACTCATATCCTCAGAATTTGGATTCAGCCTCTCGGTCAGCCCTTGTTAAGGTTCATTCTCAGTTCGAACTAAGGTACTCGATTTTCCTTGGTCTCGATTTTCCTTTGAAATTGGAGGGTGACAACTTGTAGAAATACAAGTTATCACCCTCCAATTATGAAATCTTATCGCATGTAAAGAGAAGGAAACATAGAGAAAAGAAGTTAATTTGATTACTCAGCGAAAAGCCTAACACAAAAGAACTTCATCCCTATTTTACCATGTTTTAATGCTCTTATTGCAGGATTCTAGGCGAAGTAAAGTGAAGCTCGGTGAACAATACATTGAATGCAAGGAGACCCAGCCAATCTTCCCTAAGCAAAGAAGTAGTTGCCAGACAATCAAGCTGCTAGCAAACAAAAGAGGTTGGTAGGAAAAGTCAAAAAAGGACAAATAGGTCAGGTTACGCGGTAGCCGTAACTTCTAAAAAATCTTAATGGCATGCCGACATGTTAACATCACTCCTTATATATAAATAGAGCCTCTCACTACCAAAGAGAGTGCACAAATTGGTCAAAAAGCAAGCTCTTCAAATCATCCATTCTTCTCCCTTATATTGAGTTTTAGATCAGAGCTTAAAACCAAGAGATTCATCCTTTCGCTGTTCCCCTTATCTATATGAAAAAATCAAAGCCAAAGAGTATGAGAGATCAAACTCTTGGACGTAACTCCTCTGTTGCACTTCCACTTTTTATTTCTTATATTGTATTGTCTTGTAAGCAAAACTTCATGGCCGAGAGGCCAAAAATGTTAATTATGAAGGCAATGCATTTCTTCTTCCATTCTCCCATCTTTCTTATCTTATATATGCACATGTAGTTGATTAGTTAAGTAGTAATAAATGATATATTCAATGTTAAGAAAATCGTAGTGAATATTGTAAGAGTTTTGCTTGGTTAAACGTGAGCATCTTAACCTTGTTCATTCGAGAAAAGAGAAAAAGTAAAGATCGTAATCACTCAACACGTGATAACCACATTTGACTAGGCAAGTGGCAAAAAGAATGCAGGAGGGCACCTTATCGCCAAGCATATTCTCTACACATATTACCGAGGGGTTAATGTGAGTGGTTAACACACAGAAAGGTGTATATCTTAATTGAGGATTAGTTGTTGTTACTGCATTCGATACGATTAGATATATGAATCGCTTAACTTGTGTATTTGCATCTCAAAAGGTGAGCAAGTATGACATTGCACTGAGAAGTTTCTTGCCTTAACTCTTAGTTAGGAGATGTTTAGATCACCTCGAGGTAGTGAATCATTAGTCATTGATTTAGCTGTTCAATTTTTCTTCCCTGCCATGTCTATACTAAGTTCACATTCCATCACACCACAACACCGTACTCACCTTGCACCGCCAAACATAGTAGTGTAAATAGTTAGGTTACTTACTATACTGTTCATATGATTTACTGTATAGTGTGCACCGCATAAGTTAGTAAGCACTTAGGTAAATCAGAAGCTCAAATTTCATGAGCTCGACCCTAAACTTACCAAAAAACCTCTCATCGCTTACACTTAGGTGATAGAGAGGAAAACTTGTATAACATTGTTTGATTATCATGTTAGCAACACATGAATAGAAGTGCATCTTTTATCGCATGACTCTATTTCTCTACCTAGTGTTCGTAAACATATAGAACCATACATGTTAACATGCGAATGAGACTCTTGAGAGAATTTATTGCATGAATAACACAAAATTATAGCCAACTTTTTGGCGCCATTGTCGAAGAATTTTAAAGTTTTTCCTATTTTAATTAAATTGTACACTAATGCAGAAGTTCAATTTCAGCAGAATCGCGTACTTTAATCGAAAAGCTTACAAACAAGTTTATGACTAAAGGTGAACAACTTGAATATCAGCTTGACCCTAAAAGTGATCAAACATTTCAAAGATATCGAAGACAAAGACAAAGGCAAAGGCAACAACAAGCAAACATGGACAACCAAAACAATGACCCTGCCAACCAATAAGCCCAAAAAAAATCCCGCTTATCTTGCTCATGACCTAGATCGCCCCATCAGATCATATGCATCACCAAGCCTTTATTATTTCAACTTGTATTGTATATCCAAAATTTGAAGAAAACGCACGATTTGAAATCAAACCAGTTATACTGTAAATTATCCAAAACGTCGGACAATTTGAAGGACATCCACACGAAGATCCTCACAAACATATAAGAAATTTCTACTCTATATGTGCATCGTTTAATATGTCGGGTATATCACAAGATGAATTACATTTGGCGTTATTCCCCAGCACATTATGTGACAAAGCTAAATAATGGGCTAATTATTTGGAACAAGGGGAAACTACTACATGGGACAACCTGATAGAAAAATTTATGAAGAAGTTCTTCCCTGGCCACTGAGAATGAAAGAAGAAGGCAAGACCTGATGACCTTCGAAAAGAGAGACGGTGAGAATCTGATAGACGCATGGAGGTGATTCAAAAGAATGATTAAAGGGTTCCTACACCACAACATACCTGTGTGTGTTCTAATAGAACAATTTTATTTTAGGTTAACTAGTGATACACAATAATTTGTCGACATTGTGTTTACAAGAAGGATGCTTAGATAATCCTACAATCATATAAAAATAATGATGGATTCAATGGCAGCAGTTGTCAGGAAAGGAGAGATCATGACTTCGAATCGAGAAGTAAGAGTGATAACTTGTAGAAATACAAGTTATTGTAGTTTCTTGAGTAAAATATTGAAGTCCTACCGCATGAAGATAGGAGAAAATAGAGAGCATAAGTAGGCTAATTACTTTGCTAAAATTTTACTAAAAAGGACTTCATGCTTGTTTTATCCGCTTTTAGTGTTCTTATCGCAAATTACTAGGGAAAGAAGAGTGAAGCTCAGCAAAGAGAACATGGTGTGACAGGAGATTCCACCAACCTCTACAATGATAGAAAACAAATGTTAGGTGATCAATCTGCTAACAAAAAAAAGTGGTTGGCGGGAATGTTAGAAAAGAACAACTAGGGGCAGGCGATGCAACATAACTACGAATTTTCAAAAGGATTAATGTCGATGCGAACTTGTTGATGCAACTTGGCTGGAAAAGCAAGTTCTTTACATCCTCCATTTTCTCTATACCTTGATCTTTAGGTGAGAGCTTAAAGAAAAAGACAGAGAGATAGATACCTACTACTTCCATCAATCCCCTTCACATACAGGTAGAAATCAAAGCCAAAGAGAATGAGAGATCAAACTTTGTGGTGTTACAACTTTGTTGTATTTTCGCTTTTGTGTTTTTATATTGTAATGCTTTATAACCAAAATGTTATGGTCTAAAGGTCCAACATATTATGTATGAAAGTAATGCATTTCTTCTTCCATTACCTCATTTTCTTATCCATTCCATATACGTATGAATAGTTAGACAAAACTGAATGAGATCTTCGTTACTTAGAAAGTCATAGTGATTGTAGTAAGAGTTTTGCTCATTTAAGTTCGAGACTCTTAACATTGTTCATTCAAAAGAAGAACAAAGTTAGAGTCAGTTATCACCAAATAGATGAGACGACTCTTAGTTAAGCAAGTGGCAAGGAAAATGTGGCAATGCATTCTTGTTGCTGGGAATTCAATGTGTGTGGTAAAAAGCACTAAGAAGTGTATACCTTAATTAAGGAATATCCATTGTACTACATTTACGATGTTTAGATATAATACATCATTTAACCCGTGTATTTTCATCTCGAGAGGTGAGCAAGTATGGTAAAACACTTTCAGATGTCGCCTTAATTCACAGTCAAAAGATGCTTATATCTCCTCTAAGTATAGAACACCAATCATTCTGTCTAGTAATTGAACATCTCTTTCCCACCTTACCTATGTTGAAGAACACCGTTCACCATGCGACTCTACCATGCTCACCTTATATCGCCAAGCACCGTAGTGTAAGTAGCTAGGATATTTCATATATTATTCATATGTTTTACTGCACGGTTTATACCACAGAATTTTGCATACAATTAGATAAGTTAGAAGCTTGAAACTTCCTGTGTTCGACCCTGGACTTACCAGGTAACCTCTCTTCGTTTATACTTGGGTGATAAAGAAGAAAACTTGCATGATATTGTTTTATTTTCATGACTAGTAACACATGACTGGAAATGTGCATTTTATCGCAAAATCTTAGTTCGCCATCTAACAGTCGTAAATTTTAGAGTTAATAATGACAATCTTCATGTTGGAATTTTTTCTCTAAAACTCATAGTTTGTAATCATATTCTGTTCAATAAAGTCGTTATTGAGAAATTGAATTTTATAATCTTAAATCCAATAAACTAAGTCTCGAGGCTATTTTTTGAGTAAACTTGAACTTTATGTGAAGACATAAACGTGGATCAAGTTCGAGTTAATATCCTGAATAGTCTATAGTATATGAATAAAGGTTGGGCGCCTTGTTCAGACAAACTATGGATGCGACCCGCTTTGTAGTTAGTATAAACGAAGTGATCCTTAATCGTTCATGTAGAGACATGAAAGTAGAGGCATCCTATGTAAAGTGTTTACATAAGACTTGAACCATATAAATAGTCGCTTTTACGTTTTAACACCGTTTACTGTTTAAAATTGATTATCTCGATTATTGATAACCTAGTTAGCTTAATCTTAATCCTGAGCTAACCATGAACTCCTGTTCACACGAGATTATCCTTAAATCTGCATAGGTGAGGGCAGCTCATTAGCGTTGGCCCAATAAGCCTCCTATTTCAAGGGTAAGATCAAATGGATAGCTGGGAACATAGGATGCAAGATGGAATTCACTCCTACTCGCTTTAGGGTT
>JBBPDI010000009.1:15715313-15727477 GCA_037974545.1 Cucumis variabilis | reverse complement strand
AAATACATAAATAAAAAAATTACCCATAAATGTTCATGAAGTTCATTTTTAATAATAAATGAATAATAAAGTTCAAGGGACAACACAATATAAACTTAAAAGAATAAGAAATCTAATTGTTTTTTTATTAATATATATTATTGGTATTATTATATATATATATATATATATTATATTAATTCGGGTTGGGTTGGGTTGAACCAAATTTCTCAACCCTTCAACCCGAGATCCAACCCAACCCAAAAAAATAAAAGAAAAATTAACCAAACCCAACCCATATTTTAATCTAACCCAATCCAACTCTTATAATATAGGTTAGATAGTCCGGTTTATTCGGGTTCAACGTGCATTCTTACATTCCTATTTCTAACTATAAAAAATGCGTACTGAGAAGGAGGATAAAAAGGCGTACTGAGAATGAGGATAAAAAGGAATGCGAAGCAAGAATCATTTTTACTATGGAACAATGAATTTAAGAGGATGGAAGCAATTGTGCACATACATTCTTGGGTCAAAGTAGTAATTTTAGATGACACCAACACAAACCAAAATATTAGGATTCATTGATTTTAAAACTTCAGACTAATTTTTATTTGGGTCATTGAAGAGATGCCACCAACACAAAAATCCTACACATAACATGTCTACTAAATTAATAAACACTCTAATGTTTAATGGTATGAATTGATGTCTTTTTTGGGCTAAACAATCATATGCCCCTTAACTTCTTATTTCGTTTTAATAATACACTTTACCTTTACAAAGTTCCGTTACACATTAACTTTGGAAAATTGTCAAAAATAGGTCAAAAATAAAGAAATAAATGAATTTGAATTTTAGGATTGATTTTGAAAATATTGAGTTTTAGGACAAATTGTGTGTGAAATGTCTTAATTGTCCTTCATTCATTTTCCTTCCCTTTCCTTCTCTTCAACCTAAAACAAAACAAAACATTTAAGAAAAAAAAAAAAAAAGAAAGCCCATTCCCATTCTTCTCCTCGCAAACTTGATTTTTAGGTTTTTTTTATTAATTGAACAGCAATATAGACTTTTCCAACCTTGTTTGTCCTAAAAATTATTTTTTTGAAAAACCTCTCAAAACTCTTTATAGCCTTAAAAATAATTCCATTTTTGGTAATTTTTCATTAACTTTCTCTAAACACATTTTAGAAATAGTGATAGATATAACAATCATACTTAAAAGTATTAATAGATATAATAAAATTTTAGATTCAACTCTTGAAATCTATCACAATGATAGACGATATTGTTGATATAAGTCTACCATTAATAAAACATATCACTAGTAGATTTCTATACCTTTGCAATTCTTAAAAAATGTTGTTATATATTTAATTATTTTTATTAGATGTGCTATCTAATTGAATACCCAATTCTTTATTCTTTGTTGACCCACAAACGAACCCTTTATAAAAATCACATATCAAACTTTTGAATAAGTAACCTTGTAAAGTGGACCAATGCCCCCTCATAGAATAATTTGTTGCATCTACAAGTCGTGTATCATGGAAAATTGCCAAAAATAGAATAAAATTTTGGGAGTTGAACAGTTTTGGAAAATAAAGTTTTAAGATAAATGAGGTAGTGACGTATTCAAATTACCTATAGTAAAAAGAAACCCTAAGATGTTGGTTCCTTGCTTCCAGTGTCCTCCATCTTCGCGATTCCCATATTCTCTCACGCCATAGTTGATTTAACAAAAGATGATGACGAGGTAACGCAACAGAGTGATTTTAGCAGTGACTTTTGCCATGAGTGAGGCAAAGTTATTTATAGCGGCTACTTGACAGCGAGCAACAATCAACCTGAGCGAAGTTTAGTGACTTCTTTGTCCTTGTAGTTTTGTTTGTAGAACAATTTCTGGTATTTTTTTAATTTTACTTTGAGAAACATTTTCCATTCTCTGCTGCACACTCTTTTGTGGAGACGAAAAGAAAAGACAAACATGTTAAAACATTACAAATTTTCAAACAATTTGAACATTACAATTTGTAGAAGTGTTAAATCACTCTTGATCACCTAAACACTGGTGGAGATGTATATTACAACTTTTGAATTTGAGAGATATGTCCGCAAGGTAAAAAGCAATACTAAAAACTTCATAAAACATGTATAAAATCATCATAGATTACCTAAAACAAGGATAGAATTGATTTGAAAAGTTGAGTACTTCAAGTTTAGAAATTGCGAGATATTTATGAGAAGTTTGTATATAAAAGAAGTAAAAAATGCAATAAAACATGTGTAAAAACACTCTAAATTACTTAAACAAGTATAGAATTGATTTTAAGTTGGGTATATCAAGTTTTGAAGTTGCGAAATACTTATGAAATGTTTGCAAGATGTTGCTACAAACTACATAAAACATGTGTAAAATAACCATAAGTTACCTAAAACAATAATTGATTTGGAGTTGGATACTTTAATTTTTGAAGTTGGGAGATAAAAAACATTAACTACAAACTCCATAAAACATGTGTAAAATCACCATAAATTACCTAAAACAAGTATAGGATTGATTTAGAGTTGAGTATTTCAACTTTTGAAATTGCGAGATGCCTACGAGATGTTTGTGATATAAAAAATAAGCACAAAACTCTATAAAACATGTGTAAAAGCATTTGAAACAAGTATAAGATTGGGAGTTGGATATTTCGAGTTTGAAAATTGTGAGATATCTTTGAGATACTGAAAAGATAAAATGTAATAGCTAAAGAACTCTATAAAACATGTGAAAAATCACCGTAAATTACCTAAAACAAATAACAAATATAGAATTACAAGCCAAACATCCCTAATATAAATGATAATCACTAGATAACATATATTAATTCCAAGGATTTGACAAATAACAATACAACTTACTTTAAAAGGAGACGGTAAATATTGCTGAAAGTTTAGAAATGAGGTATTAATGGAATTTTGAAGTTAACAAATGCTAATGAAACGAGAAACAACGTTATGATGGCATTGTGAGCAACCTATAAGATAGAAAATCGAAAATGAGTTTGAAAGATAGATATCTATTTTATGACATTCTGCTATTATAAAATGTAATAATATCTATTCATCAACCATTCACCTCAATACATTTTTTCTTGAATAACCATAATATCGAAGTATACCGAAGAGAGCATAACTGAAGTAATATATGTTAATAACAATGAAATTTATGGTTCAAATCCCTTTCTTTTCCATTGTATGCAAGGTCATTTTATGATGGCATTGTCCATGTAATGATATCTATTCATCAACCATTCACTTCAATACATTTTTTTCTTGAATAACCATAATACCAAAATATAATGCCATGAGGGAGCATAGCTCAATTAACATACTTGTTAATAACAATGAAATTTGCTTCCTATGGTATTAAAAAATGCAAATTTTGGAGTCCAATGGACGCTGTATCCACCAAGATGAAGAAATGGGAAAAATGAACGCATAAATAAATAAGTGGAAAATCCATATAGAGAAATTTCTTCCTTACGAACTTTCATCAAAGGCCATATGGCTCTCTACCAATCAATAGAGAAGGTCACCAACAGAAACAATCCATCTACACCACAATTTTCATTCATCCTGGGGAAAAACCAACATTTTCATAATTCAAGAGTTTCAATCCTCAGCCACAACCTGCCCACCTATTCCCTTCTATTAATAATCCTAGCAAGGAGAGAGTATCTTACTCAGAGTGCAACAGTAGGAAATAGATAAGCAAACAGCATCATCACCAAATGGTCGATCATTTCTACTCGAAAGCATCATCGTCGTCATCGGGAAGAGGTTGACTTGCTGCAGCTGCTAATTCAGCTTCATGCCTGCAGAAATAAGCAACATATAGATATGGATTAAGAATGACGATGGTTTCATTAGTAATGACTTAGGATTCAAAAGTCTCACTGTTGCTGGGCAGCCAAGTCAATTTGTACTTCTGGAGGAGCAAGGGCAGGAGACTCAACAAAATGAATGTTTGCATCCCTGAATCTCCATAAGAAAAGGGAGTCAATTGTCATGAAAGTTCCCACATTAAAGAAAATTTAATACAAAGTAAATCGAGAAATGGATTTACCCAACTAATTTTCTGGCCAAGTAGAGGAATGGTTTTTCAAAGTTGTAGTTACTCTTTGCAGAAATTTCATAGTACTGTAGGTTCTTCTTCCTGTGGAATGTGACTTGCTTGGCCTTAACATGCCTGTTTTTTACATCCACCTTGTTTCCACAAAGAACAATTGGAATATTCTCACACACCATGAGAGTTATTAAGTTGTCAAAAGTTAAGCAACTTCAAGAAGAGTGCACTGACGATACAAGAACTCATTCATAAACAATTGTTCTTACAAAAAATGATAAATCACCTATAAAGATCGCGATGCCACGTGGGAACATTTTTATATGTCAATCTGGCAGTAACGTCAAACATGATGGTTGCGCATTGCCCGTGGATGCTACAACCATCGATAAAGATGTGTCTTTAGAATTAGGGTAATTGAAATCAGAACAGAAATGAAAGTCCATCACGAAAAAGAAAAAAAACAATCTACCAAATCAAGTGTGCTAGAGAATATTGAAATTTCAACAATACTGTTCAGAATAAAACGTAAAGGCCAACTTATGAGGGAAAATGATAATTGAAACAGATTCCCTACAGGTAAGAGAAAATAGTGCAATAGAATATTTATTGGGAAAGAGAGAAATTTGTAAGGATAAAAACACATCCGAAAGAATAAACTGAATAATTCTTTAACTTACTAGTAGCCATCACGCAGACTACCAAATTTCTCCTGCCCAACAGTGTCCCAACAGTAAAATCTAATTTTTCCACAGTTTGTGAAGAAGTCCAATGGGTGCACCGCCACGCCAATGGTTGCTAAAAGTTAAGAGACAGAACAAATTCATAATTATAAGGTGTTTGTTCATTTTAACTAAAATCCTAACCATGAATAAACCACAAAATAGAGAAAATTTGCAATATTTCTTAAGTTCGTATTTCTTTTCGAACTCCCCTGTGAGATGTCTTTTCAGAAAAGTTGTTTTTCCTGAGCAACAAAAACGTAACCAATTCAGTTACACTTTTAATTTAAAGTATTATATGAATCCATCTTGACCGAGAAACATCGTTGAAAGTGAAACAGTAAAAACAATCAACGTGCCTATTTGAATTGACTTTGTTAGTGTTTATTAACACATATTTTTTTTTCCACTTATAAACACATTTAAAAAGTCAATCTAAACACACCAAACATCTACCTAGATTTACAAAACCTAATATTCTAATTCATGAATCTTTTTTTTTTTGTTCTTTCTTCCTTTCTTACTACCCTTATAACATCGCGATTGCAAAACAATGTCATGAATTTTCAAGTTTTTGGAGTGAACCAAACAAACAATGATGAAAAGAGGGACATCTTCATGTTCAAATGACCTCGGCCAAAAAGATAAAGAAGTTCAAGTGGATTATAAAAGATATTAAAATAATCAATCTTGAATAGAAAAAAATTTAAAACCCCAATAAATCATAGAAAGGTTTCCTAACGGAACAGGAATCAAATTCTGCATCCCTTTTTTTGTTAAACTCAATTGACAAAGTTTCAAGTTTTCTAAAGTTTTAAGCTTTCTTCTTATCTCTCCAAGCTCAAACTAGAACTACTAGATAACGAAGACCATGATATATTGGTATCACCATAAGATATGATACAACTATTTCCACGACAAAACTGAGGAAAAAGAACATACCAGTTCTACCATCACCAACAATCACAAGCTTGAAACTCGGATAATCAACAATCTTTTGGTCGAGCAAAGCCTACGAAATTCGTAAAAAAACATTCAACAAAAACTTAGAAATGTAAAAGAGTGTATCCAGAAGTAAGAGTGAAAGAGAGTAGGGGTGTTCAAAAAAATCGGTAACCCGACGAACCTTGCTTATCCAACCCAAACTGTAAGGGTTAGGTTGGGTTAGATTTTATGTTGAGTTGGACTGGATTAAAAAAATAGAAAAATAAAATTTTGGGTCGAGTAGTCGGGTTGGACTGATAAAGGGTCGGGATGTCTCAAGTGATAAAGCACAGAAATGACCGTTATTATAGCCTTTTTTGTTGGAATAATAAAGTTAAAACGTATAAATAAATGATTAGAACGTATGAGTTATGTTGTAAATGCATAAATACTTAGAAATACAGTTTACAAAAAATGTTATTCTTGTTTTACGCGAGTATCAAATTTAAACGCAGGACAAGTAGGAAAGAAGAAAGGAGCAACGCATACATGACATGTCGCACAAGGACTATACGATGAATCTCGCTTCGGGATCAATAACCCTAGGTGAGGAACCAAAACCTCAAGTGAAGATAGCTCACAAGAAGACAAAAATGGTAGTTGGAATGATGTGACATCTTAGGAGCAGATGACAGCACTGACACACTCAAAAGAATAGAAGTTTTCCATCGAAAGGCTGCCTATACAAGCAATTCATCTCCACCGAGAGAGTGAGGGTCCGAATAGGCCAAGAAAGTCTGAATAGACTAAAGAAACTTTAAAGCTCGAGAGAGCTACTTGGAGAGTATGTAACCATGATGAAGAAAAAGAACATTTTTTTATTCCCTAACTTGTAGTAGCACTCTGCTTTCTTTTCTTTCCATTTTATTGTTTTCATTTATATTTTACACCTCATGTTCTACATATTCTTCATAAGTCCATAACCCACATTCTTTGATTATGTCTATATAAATACAGTCGTTTAACCCTTTTATCTCTTTTCTTATGTAAGTTAATGCGTTATCTATGGTTTGAGTAGGTGATAGTCCATGATAAGTAGAGTTTCTAATACATCTTAACGTATTAATTGTGCTTTAGTGATCACTTAGCGAACATAAGTTGCTAATTGCCTGAGAGGGTAAGTAGATAAAACTTAATTAGCACGCGTGGAGAGGATCTTGGCCTCCCTACGAAAGTATATTTCTAACATTTGGATTTTGAAAGTTGGGAAAGTGTGGACATTGGTTGCCGAGAGGTAACAGTCCTCAATCACAAAATACTATGAGATGCATAAATGGTTTCTTCTAGATATAACTCTCCTAGCCATATTTGGTCACATAGATATCTTTGAAAAGCAGCATATATGTATTCGAGAGAAACATGCCTTAATCACAAGTGTGTCTTAGCAAGTTAGATTGCGTCAAGGTTATCTCTCTGCTTATCCATATGATATCACACGGACATTCCTACCTTCTTTTCCCTAATACAAGTTAGCTGCGTTGTTATGTCTTTCTTTCTGTTGTCTTATAAACTCTCATTGTATAGTTAGCTAATTCTTATATTTGTTATTATTTAATTCTTTTAACTCGTCTATAAGAAGAGTCGACCCTAGAACTAACATCTAAAAACAATTTCCTATGTTCGATCCTAGATCACCCAGGTAAACCTACTATTTTGCTTGCACTTGAGCTAGTAGTAGGAAAACTTTTACTCAACACAGACTTAAGAATTATGCAATAAAAAGGTACATTGTGAGCCTTTTTCATGATCATGATCATGCGCTATGACTCATCGCCTACAATGAAAACATACGATACAAAGAGTTAGATTGGGCGCACTATGCACGATGACTTGACTCTATGACGTATTGCAGTAGAATTAAACATGACTGAAACCATTAAGTTCAAGCACGATAACGACCACCAACCCGACTCAGTAATTCATTATATATATATATATAATCTAAAACCTAAACTAAATGAAAGCCCACTTCACGTGCACCTCTCCTTTAACCTTTTCATCATTGCATGCCGCCGTCTCCTTCAAAAGCTCTATGCTGTTTGCCTCCTCTCTTTGTTGTTTGCCTCCTCTCTCTACCTCATAGCCTCTTCGCAGTTCACCTCCCTTTCAATCTCAGCCTCTGCCTTCGCCTCGAAGTCTCTCGACCGTTTGTCCCTCTTTGAACATATTTAAGATTTGATCTTGAATATTCATCCTTGGTTTTCAATGAAGTCAACTCATAATTTTTTTTGGGTTTAATTTTGATGAGGCATTAGATGAAGTTTAATGTTTGTTTGGAAGAAATTGAAAATTATTTAAGCTTTAAATGAACAGTAATGGAGAATTAAAAAACATATATATGAAAATGGTGTTGGGTTTGTTCTTCACCAAAAAATTTTTATCTGAATATGTTGCATGTTGGCTCTTATAGCAATTTTTCTATTTTCAATATAAACTGGGAAGAGAGAAATTAAAGATTATTGACAAAAAAGAAATAATTATACTGCGTAAAAAGTTTAAAATAGAAGAATGCCAAGAAAAACCATTATTTTTTTTATTATAATAGAGCAATAATGAAGATGAAAAAAACAAGACCAACCAGCCAACCCAGCCCGATCGAACCTGAATTTTTTGGGTTGGGTTGACTATTATATATAGTGAATAGGTAGAGTTTATTTTTTGCCATTCTGAATACTTCGGGTTGATCCATAATTTTCCACCAATCTGACTTATGTACACTTCTAAAAGAGAGGGTACCCACCATTGGAATGAATCAAAATTGAAATGTGAAATACATAGCAATGATCGACAATTTATGTTAAAATGGGTTGAGATTTGAGGACGAGGGTTTTACATAAGCTCTAATGAGTTCTTTTTTTTTCCCTCTTTTCTTTTCCCTCTTTTTTTTAATTTCTTTTTCAAATATAAATTTAGGAAGAAAAAAGATTAAGTTCATAGAAAAAAAATCCATAAATTTTTTTATTCCACTTAGTTTTTGTACGAATTTAAATAATTTGTCTTTTTTTCTGTTTTTGTTATTTCCTAAATTCATATTCTTAATTATATTGCAAAATTTAGTAATATATTGGTTTAAATACTATTCTTGTTAGCATGTATTTTTTAAGGTTTCTAAATCATAAATTTTTTTATAGAAAATCTTCGTAAAAAAAATACCCATTATTAAGTAGAGTAAAAGAAATTAGAAACTCAACTTCTCTCTAAATCTTATGTGTGATTTTTATTGAATATTTGTATATTTCATTGATATTTTCTAGAAGCAACTTAAGGAAAGAATATGTTAATAAATATAAGAACAATATTAACCAAAATTATAGCTTGATACTCTAATTACGACAATACCCTCCCTCAAACTCAAGATGGTAGAGTAGAAACCACCTTGAGTTTGTGAAGTAACTCTGAAACAAGGAGAATGTAGAGCTTTGGTGAAGATACACTACTACAAAAATAGCGTTACTTGACGCTGGCAATTTTGATATACTTGACAATTTTAATAAAAGCTATCAAGTAAATTGGATATCATTCGGGATATCTCACGTACTTTTCCTTGACGCATCTTCTTCTAGCAGAGACATGGACTTGGTTATTAACTGTCAAGTATAATTTTATTTGACACTTAAAAATTGTCAAGTAAATGATGGAATTTATGTCCTAAAATTTGTCGATTGTACATATAATCCATTGACAGTTATTAATAAAGTGTTATTATTATAATTTCAATAAATGTTATTGATTATATAAATAGCTTTTTCTTAATAACCCAAATCCAATAAACTAACATCCTAAGCTGATTAATAAGTTTTAAGCAGTATGTGGAGACATACAGGGATCAATGTTTAAAATCAGCTTAAAAGGCCTATAGTATAGGGATAAGGCTGGGTACCTTATCGTGGTAACACAATGGATACGACTCACTTTGTTTTTGATACAAACACAATGACCCAATAAGTTCGTGTAGGTACCATGCGAGTGAGGGTATCCTATGCAATGAGTTTGTATAAGACCGAATCACGAAATAGTAAACACTAGATGTAACTCTGTTAACTAGTTAGGTTTTTATTTCATTAGGATGATCTAGGTAACTTAATCTTAATCCTGAGTGTATTATGAACTCTTGTTCACAATGGATTGTCCTTTAATTTGTACGGGTGAGAGTGGCCAGATTCTCGACTCAATATGCTTATCATTTTGGTGACAAGACCTAGTGGAGAGCTGAGAACATAATCACATAAGATGGAATTCACTCCTTCTCGACTTTAGGATAAGTAGATGAGTGTTCCTTTAAATGGTATCTCCGAGACTTGAACAAAGGGTCCTATCCTCTCTATGGCACGAGAGAGGTTTCTGTTTATTGGTTGGACCATAAACAGGTTGTTCGTTGGAGGAGTACTGATATTTAAGGATTAGAGGTAATCCATGGGTAAAACCGTAATTTGACCCACTGGTGTTACGAACACTAGTGAAGGACTAAGTTATTGTTATTGGTCTATATCCATGGACACAAAAAAATATCTACAGTGAGAAGAGTTCAGGTGTGAGTTTTTAGTGGAGTGTAGACACAGTTAACGAATATTGATTAATGTGACTAATGTGTTTAGCCAATTAATCTCATATTGTTGTAGTTTCTGATCTGTAGGTTCATCAGGTCCCCTTCCTAGTTCGTAAAGGATAATGGGATTTATTTATATTGGTTGTAATTTGAAATTTTCAAATTTACTTCGGGAATTAGAATAATGTATGGTGATACATTATAATATAAAGTTTATATTTTTATCAAACTTTAATAAATAAATTTAATTTTGGGTATGATGCAAAATTAATTTATGAGAGATAAAATATTTGAATAAGTTCAAATATTAATTTAATGTGAATTGGATTCATATTAAAATTATTGGTTATGAGAGAAATTAATATTTGAATATGATTAAAATTTGAATTAAGTTAAATATAAGATATTTAATTTAACTATTAATTAATTAATAGTTTAGTTTAATTTGATTTAATTAAATTAATTTCAAACTATAAGACATTTGAGAGATATTAATTAAATATGATTTAATTAATTAATTAGTTGATTTAAAATTTCTATTAATTTAATATTTTTTTAAAATTAATAGAATCTCATAATTTTCTCCTACTTTTTCAAGGAAAGGGAGTTATAAATATTTAGGAGAAAACAATTTTTCTTCAACCTATGTTTTTGCTCGCTGCAAAAATAGTTTATCTCTAAACATTTTCTCATTCCAATTGGTCTCCACAAACCAATCTCATCCTAGAGAATAGAAAGGTCTCTGACATGTGATGTCCCAATTTGAAGTTTTAGTAAATTCAGAGGCGTCAAACTATGTGAGTTTTCCATTCTCTGTATCTTTTGATTTAAAAACATGCGTAACCTTTTAGAATTTTGTTCCTAGATATTGTCAATGTATTTGTATTTTGGGGTTCCTAAATTAAATTGAGGAATGATTCTGTAAAATCTTCCGCTGCTTAAGGCTTTATCCCTTCAATTAGTATTAGACTCATCTCAAATATTAATTGAAAATTTTAAAATTTGCATTGGTTTTGGTGGGATTTGCATTATAAATGTAGTTTGCAATTCTATGCTTTCTGTAAATTTTGGCCATAGATATACAATTTTTTTGATATGATCATGTAAAGGCTTCTGCTTTTTTGGACAATTTTAATTGTAAATATTGTAATTTAGAGTCCATTTTTGGATTTGTAGTTTTTAATAAGAAAAATGGTATCAAATTCACCCCAAATGAACCACCGAAAGGCCTCCAATGGGAGGAATTACGAATTGCATGAAAACCAAGGTAAAAAATTCACGCGTTTGGAAAGATTGGAGTTGACGTCATGCATGACGTCAGTAGTACTGAGGAAGATGCGACTCGACTCCAGGCAGTTCGCACGTAGTCGGTTCCAATTGGTAAGGTTCTTCACGGTCGACGCGATTCAACATTTTGGTGCCGATTTAGTTATTTTTTGGGACGTTTTTTTGACCAATATAATTCAAGGTTTTTGGATCTGATTTGAAGATTTTTGAAGATTTTAGGACCGGTTTTGGAGCTTTGGAAGCATTCTTAGGATTTTTTTTAAAGCTTAATTACTGTAATTTATTGCTTTATTTTATCCTAGGGGTCAATTTTATAGACTCAATTGCTATTTAAATGCTTTGTGGATGTCATTTAGATAAATCACACCTTAAATTAAGCATGTTCATGCATTTTTATATATTATAAATGTTATAATGTATGATACTAGTGCATGATTTTGAATTTTACGAGTTACTTAAAGTATGTTGATATTTTAAATATATGAAATTGGATAAACATGATGCATGACATTACTTAGTTAAATATAATTTG
>JBBPDI010000009.1:15701033-15715213 GCA_037974545.1 Cucumis variabilis | reverse complement strand
AAACTTGATCCACTTTTATGTCTGTACATAAAGTTCAAGTCTACATAATAGCCTCGGAACATTAGTTTATTGACTTTTAGATTATAGTATCTATAAGACAATTTTATTTAATAGAATTTTGAATACAAACTACGAGTTTTAGGACATTAATTCCAATATTTTATAAAATAATAAAATAAATCATAGTAAAATTCTTATCATGCAATAATAGTAAGCGTCATTAGGTGTGATAAATCGTCTTGTAATTAACGTGTACCAGGAAAAATAGTCATCTGATATAGTTGGCTCGTGTTTTGCTTTCCCTTTTGTACACAATGATCAAATTGTTCATGCCATATTGTGATATACTCTTCATGAATCTTACGCCAATCGTGATCGTGTTTTCCTTTTAAATCAATTTGATGTAGTGTCGGGTTTGTAAAGACAATATCAGCTGGATTTGAAGCATATCGAACTGTCGTAACCCACGATTTGGTAAATGCCACTCAACGATATGGAAGCATATCATAGGGTCCACGTACGTTCAGACCTCTTCATCATTATGACATCGATCAGGTAACAATGTCATAATAATGAGGGTGTATGGTGTCAATTAATTTGTTAAAGAAAAAAAACATAAGTAGACAACAAAAAATAAGTAGACAACATTCAAATAATAATTTACTACCGAGTGTATTATTTTCAGTCGATCAAATATCTATCGATATTTGTTGATTGTTCTGATGAAGGTAGGACAACACTCCATCTAATGTGTGAAAGTATTAATAATAAGTTATAGAGAGTGTAAATTTTATTAAAAGAACAAAATATAAATAAAATAATACTTGAAACTTCATGGCCGAGCAACTGAAGCTTGTAATGTGACTTGTGGTGTTGTAATAGGAAATGTTTCATATGCTCATAGTTGCATGTAGTAGCATTAGTGGCCCAATTATTTATAAGAATTGTGTATTACTAGGTCAACACAATATCCTATAAAGCCTTGTAGTGCCCTAAGAGTAGTGTACCAAGGTATTTGACTTGTTGGCAAACAAAAAGTCTCCAATGAGTTGCATAATGTACACACAAGTATATCTCTAGATGCTCACAATGTTAGCATCTAATGACAATTTTGTCAACTGTTCGACCAACTATAGAAAACTCAACCTTTGACCTTTCATGTTAGGCGGTGGAACTCCTAATAAATCTTCACATACTTGTTTCTAGTTATACATTAATGATCGCACAATAGGCTCTCTATTCATCGATAACCCCAACTGGATCGCAACATCTTGCAACGTGATAGTGCATTTCCTACAAGGCATATGAAATGTGTGGGTCTCTGGTCTCCAACACTCTATCAAAGCAGTAATTAGATGTCAATCCAATTGCATGAATCCTATTTGGAAAACCCTAAGAAATCTAGCAGCCTCTAAGTATTGCACAATACGTTGATCGAAGGGGATCATGCACTTGGATGCTGCCTCTCTCCTTCGACAACTCAAAACCACAGTGGAGGAAGTATGAGACCATTGTTGATATAGCTGAATAAGATTAACAAGGCCAGGTTCCACAGTGCAAATTTCCTAAAAGGTATTTCATTAATAACATAAGAGTATTTCAGTAATAATATAAAAAAGGGAAGTTCAAACATAAAAGTGATCAATTAAAAGTATTACAAAAATTCAAAAGCATAAAATCAAATAATCACACAATACAATACTATGAATTTAAGCTCTAAAATTTACATATCAATACAATAAAATTTAAGTTTACAATATACATCAAGCCCTACAATATACATGAAACCTTAAAATGTACATCAAGGCATAAAATCAAATAATTACATAAAAGTATTTCATTAATAATTACAAAAGCCGTAAAATATAATACATCAATGTCTTGAAGACGAAGCACATAAAGGACAAGTACATCTGTTATGCAGATCGTGCATCTAACTGATTGACTTGACTCTTTCCAATCTATTTCATAACAGATCTGGCTAGTTTTAGGTCGACCGGGTTTCTATAAGTAAGTTCGCATTCGAGCAAACTTTAGTGACTGATAATTCTGGCCAATAATCTGGATGTTGTATTAGATGGAATCGACCATCATAGTTGGACAATAAGTAACATTCATCAATATAAGGTATATATGTCAAGTGCATGTAACTATAAATTGCAATTACATGTGAGTATAGAATCTTAAATGACTGTCACTTGTTGCAAGAACACATCTCTTCCATCAAACTTACTACTTGTGTGTGTTGGCCTTTGTATAGAGAAATCATACTTATTCCCGTATGTACATCAAATGTTTGGGTTTCTTTATAAATGGATGTCACTGAATGTGCAGAAGCCTGTTTCTCTTATCTCTTCATTGTTAATGGTAGAAAAAATACGTCTATGTCTATCAGAGATCAAGCAAATACCATCTCAATCAGCAATGTATTCACTAGTGCCTGAAGAAACCATGACCAACTTGAGGCGTTTTCTGCTTCCACAATAGCAAAAGCAAGAGGAAAATGTGACCATTTGTATCAATAGATAAGACAGTTAACATTTTTCTCTTATGCTTTTCATACAAATGGGTTCTATCAATTTGAATCAATGGCCTACAATATTTGAAACCTTCTACTTCTATTGCAGGACCAAATGACCAGAAAACTCTTCCAAAAATAATTGTATCTGGTACATCAGATGAAGAAAATATTAATCGACTCATGTCAAAGGATTGTAATGTACAACTACACTCAACCAGTATGAAAGCTCGTTTAATGATTCTCTCAATCACCAAAAACAACAATAAGCACTTTTCTCTTTGCTTTCCATACTCATTTGTACTTGACATTGTAACTATATTGTTTTTTGTTATTTCTTGGAGTAATGGCACAGTAACACTAAGATAAGCTCTAACCATGTTTTGAATTACAATACTCATGAAATTAGAATAAACCTGTGGGTGATCCTGTGTTTGTGAATATATACATGAATTAATAAAAACATAATTGACATTAATTAGCTGAAGCATAGAACGATTAACTTTCAAGCTAAATTTCCAGCCTTTAATGACGAGTTGGAACTTCAAAAGTCACTTGGACACTTATGGGACATAAAGAATCTAGAGATTAAGATTCACTCACATCTTTAATGTATTTATAGATTCATTCACAACTTTAATATGTACTTATTTAATTTATGTATTTTCATTTATTAAAGTAGTTGAAAAGACATAAAGTTAAATGTATTTAATTTATGTCTTTTCATATAACATTTTAACTAGTATAAATAGGGTTGTAGTTTCCAAATTTTATATATAAGACTTGAATTTGAATGAAATTTCTCATAGAGTGGTATCTCTCAAGCTTTATGCTTTTCTTTGTATTTTTGTGTTAGAATGCATGTTTAGGACTTTCAATCTAGTTTGATCAATTAGATTGTGGAGAGTTTGAAATCTTAGAGTTAGGAACAAGTCCTCCTTTCTTCTTGATCTTTGATCAATCTTTCCAAGCCAAAATTTGTTTAGTTTTCTTGGGGTTGTTTAACTATTTGTTTAATTGAGGTTATTCTTATTACTATTGTAGGGGTTCACCTAGAATAAGGAGAGTTATTAAACGTGATTGAGGTAGTTCTGTTTTATCATGAGTCCCCTTCGAGTTTAGTAATTTCAAACATTACGTGGCTCTTAAGCCTACTTCCACGTAACCTCTAGTTACATAGCCTCTTTCCACTGTTTGCATCTAACATAACAAATATTTTGGTTTGATTCAACTACAACAATTTTGTAGTGTTATTTCACACAATACTCTTTGAATTATCTATAGATATATACATTCCTATCTCTCAATGTAGACCCTTGTTCACAACAATGTCCCAATCTATTTATGTAAGATCTCATATGTATCATTTCATTTTCATGCTCTATATTTTCTTCATTTCCAAATAATTCATCAACTTCTACATTTGTATCACTATCTCCATAATTACCAGGTTCAAGAATAATTAAATCTTCAAATCGCATCGACATATTTAATCAGTTGTTAAATTTTGAAAAATATCAGGACCTCCATCAGAGATACATCACTCTAGTTAAACAAAGTCTAGTAGTTAAATACTCAAATTCAATCTCTACATATGCCTAACTTACATTTAAACTCTACAAAGCCTAATTAATACATGAATTGAAGCCCTGAGTTTAGCAACAAAAAATTGCGATCATTACAAAAATGCAATCAATATATGAATTCAAGCCCTAAAATAGGTTATTCAAACACATGAGATTATAAATTCCCCACTCTCTTTATTCATGAACCCACCATATTAAACCAACATCCCACATATATTAACATTCAGATTAGAAGAATATTTAGAAAAAAATAACCAATGACACCTCTTTTTTGAAATATGACAAGTAATTAGTGACATCATACGACTATCATATAATTATTCGAAAGGCTATCAGAGGGTTATCGGCTGTCAAATTTGCTACTTTTGCAATTTAGAAAATGTAGTGACATGGACCCTATTATCATAAATTTTTTTTTTTTTGCTATTTTTGCAAGTGCCCTTTTAAAATATTCTTAATCCTCAAAATTTAATTTCTGAAATTTTAATATACTACTAGGTGAATTTCGATTCTAAATGTCATAATTATTTTCTAAGAATTGTTTTTATTTGGTTTTGATAGAAAATTAAGTTTTATGAAATCAAAATAATATACCGAAAATTAAAAAAGATACATAAAATCAAATGATTTCAAGAATTACAATCAACAAAATTGTGTACACGAACCACGACTAAGTTAATTCAACAAAATCATATATTTTCACTATGTAAACAAAAATACTGGATAACACAAAACCATACAAATGTATGCATATCATATAAACATTAAATATAAGGAAAGGAAAAAAACATACCTTGTGGGACGGCGAAAGTCGAAAGGCAAAATGGGAGGAGAGGGGATTTTTTTTGTGAAGGCAGAATGGGAGGCAGAATGGTAAGCGACTATGATTTTAAAATGGTGAAGTCATGTACCTAGTCTAGGACGCCCTACATGTTAGACAATGTGGCAGTTAACTGCAGCGTTGACTGCCACACAGAATAAACATGTGAGTGGAGTCGTGTGACCTAGTACATGACATCAATCCCACGTCGTGAACCGAGTTCACGATTTTGAAACATAGATGTATACTAGGTAGGGGTGAAATCGGGTTGGATTGGGAGACATTCTCAACACAACCCATATTTTCTGGTTATTTAGGTTGACAACCTAAATTTAGTTTTCAACCCAACCCGTAAAATATGGGTTGGGTTATCGGGTTGTATAGATTTTTTTTTTCGTTTCTAGTTACATTTAAATCGGGTTATACTATCTTAACAAACTCAAAATGCTACTATCAATCGAACTCAACAAACTATTAAAATAGAGCTATGCTACGATCAATATTTATTTTAAAACTATCAAACAACTTGAAAGATAATGCACATGCAAAGTATTAAAACTTGAAAGTCTTGTAGTTAACTATTAAAACACAGCACCGAAATGGAGGAGGAGACGCTGGAACAAAGGAGAAGACGTTGAATCAAATCTGAGACGGAGGAGGAGACACAAATGTTGAGATCGAAGACGGATGGGTTTCGTCGTCTCGAGTTCAGACGAAATGGATGCGTCTCGAATATGAGACAGAGGAGGAGCGCCGGAATGGAGAAGAAGATGCCAGATCGAATCTGAGATGAAGGAGGAGACGCTGAGGTTGAGATCAAAGATGGGAAAGGCAAAGGCAGGAGGAAGTGAGTCATGAGGGATGCGAAATGAAATTGCAAAACAAAAAGAAACTCAATTGTTTTTTATTAAATAATATATATAATAATTATTATTATTATTATTATTATTATTATATTAATTTGGGTTGGGTTGGGTTGAACCGAATTTTCAACCCCCAACCCGAGACCCAACCTATATTTTAATACAACCCTTATAATATGGATTGGGTAGTTCGGATTATTCGGGTTCAATTCGTATTCTTACACCCCTAATACCAGGTCCACGACTTAACCTAGTTGTGGATCAGGTACACGATTTAGCAACACTATTTTTTACATTATTTTTTCGCTTACTCTATTTTTGACATTATTTTTAAAAATAATGCTATTAAAAAAAATTCCACAATTTACCTTTCTCTTTCACTTTTTCTGATTTCACCCCAAATATAATCACGGTTGGATTTTGGTGACAAATTTTTTGTAGGTCTTTATTTGTTTGAGTAATAATCAGTTTACTTGAAATTTGATATCCGAATCCTATGCTATTTATTACTAATATCTTTATCCATCAAATTAAATTACAAACAATTCAATTACATTTTCTTTTTTTAAAAAAAAAAACAGTTTTAACTGCTTCGTTCGTGTCTATGCCTCCAAATTATCTTCCTTTTCTCATTTTAATTTAAATACTTACCATTTCGATCCATGTTTAAAAAAATTAATCATGAATTTTATTTATTATGAAAACCTTACGCAAAAAAATACAAACTATTTATACTTTATGATAAAAAAACCATTAAAGGGCAAAAATTCATTACACTTAATTTTGTTATAAAATATAAATAATTTATTTATTTTACTATTTTTTACTATTCCCTTAAAAATAAGAGAAATTACATAAGATGACCAAAAAAATTAGAAAAAAACAATTCATATCCCTTCTTTTTAGCATATTGCAAATATGATAAACATAACAAATAATTAAAGATATCAAACATCAGAAGGCTCTTTTCAATGACATAATTCATAAATTTTTTTACTAAAACGTCCAAAAATTACCCTTCTCGAGAGTACATGGAGTCTGTTAAAAACAAAAGTAAATTGAAAAATTGGGCCAAACCCAGTTATGGGAGACAGTGATTACACACTTCCAATGGGCCAAATACCCCAATATAACCCACCCAAACATACTTTCTTAACCAATTAAACCCTACTTAAAATTAACATAAAATACAAACAAACAAACGAGATAGGGTTGCTCACAATGTCTCTTGCTCGCACTCAGTTGTTGTCACTGGATGTCGGTCTCACTCAACCAAAACATACCCCTCTCGTTTCACTTATGAACTTCCCTTCAATCCTCATAATATTTTGTTCTTGTTTTCCTTAAAAGCAAAAGAAAAAAAAAAAAAGAAAAAAAAAAACCCTAAGTAACAAAAAGGTGATGTATAAAGTGAAAGGACACGGGCATGTGAGAAGTGGCATTGGAGGCCGCCGGCATGTCTAAGATATGTAGGCACTGTTTTAATTGTGAGCTTGTTGGGGTGCGGCGGGGCCTCCTTTCTTTTCTTCCTCAATATCACCAACAAAACCACACCCTATAATATCCACCTTCTTTTTTCGCTTGTCGGTGGGTTGTCTCTATTGGTTACGTTCCAATTCACTCGTCTTCTAAAATATATTTTTGTTTATAGGCTTTGATACAATGTGAGATAAAAGTAATATTATGTTCCAAAATTAATTTCTTATCTATACGTCTTCTATCAAGATATAATTAGAGTGATAAAAAAAATTATTATAAAAATTCAAAGGGTTCTTGAAACGATCAATAAATAAAGCTTTCAGGAAGTAAAATATGGCAAAATATACTGCCCATCTAATTATTATACTTGAAAGTCCTACTTGTTTGTAATAATAGTATTAAACTTACTTTTACCCACAAGTTTAAGCTTTTGGATCAATTGATAATTTAAGTATGGTACGAGCCATAAAGTCCAGACAACCATTTGACCTATAAAAATGAAATTAAGATCTAATCAAGATTGGTGAAGATACATCATCTTAAGGGGTGTATCTTAAGGGAGGAGTATGTTGAGAATTTCACATTGAAAAAAACCAATAGAACTCAAACACTTTGTATGATAGATAAGTTACTCTTTTCGTTACCAATTGATTTTAAGATAGAACAACATGCTATTAAGAACTATCCTGATAAATACTCCCAAAGTAAAAGAGTAGTAATTTTCAAAGGAATGGAGAGGCATGATGTGTGTTTAACTATATAACCATTCATACTTTTTGAACCAAGGGATTTAGAATGTGGTAGAGAGTTGAGCTAATGGCTTATGCAGGATAGCTCAGAAAGCAAAACCAAACCATGACAAGGACCCATGACACCGAACACGCATGAGATTCAAGTGGCTATAACATATTTAAGAGAATTTCCCCCCTCAGTGTTTAGGCAAAATTGTTGTGTTTTGAAGTGATATATTTTCAAAACCCTTTATATCAAACAGACAAACCCCCACTTACATGTTAGAAAGTAAAGCCACAGTCTGGTTGTTCCTCCATTTAATATGAAAAGAACTAAAGCAAAAGTGATGAAAAGAGAATTATAAGTTTACAAACATAAAAAATTGATTAAAACCCAAATGAATGTAATATAGAAAGGAAAACAATGGAATGTGGAAAGGGGATTGATTGTATTTGATTCATGTAAAACTTTGAAAACAGGACATGTTCTGTTTCTTTCTTAAGCATTCAATTTTGTAACCCACCTCTGTTTGTCTCTCCATCCCCATTTTTCCTCCTACCTATTTCTTTCAATATTACATCTTTTATTTCTTTCTTATCAATGAAGATATGTCTCTCTTTTTTACCAAAAAAGTATTCATTATTTCATTCAATTGTCAATGACTTGAAGGAAGATGATGATGATTATTTGGATTCCCATGCTTAAGAAAAAGTATAAAAAAAAAATAATAAATAAAAATAAAAATAAAACTTTTCAGGTTTTAAAACATGAAGTTGGAAGGCTTTTGCCATTGTCCTGTTTTATCCAACTTTGTACACAAAACAAGAGAATGTGATTATTATTATTTTATTTATTTATTTATTATTATTATTATTATTATTATGTTTTATTTATGTTTCAAACAATTCCTTCTCATTTTCTGTCTCATCTCAATTCATTTTTCTGTATTTCTAATTTATAGGCTATACTACAGCTCTTGTAATTTCAGTTTTATTTGGTGTTACTTTCTTTATACATTTAGAAATCAACCAATGAAATTTAATCATTTAAAATAGAAATATTTTCAAATATAGTGTAATAGAACCAAAATATTTATAAAATATAGCAAATTTTTAGATTCTATTAATAATAGACTTGTCGATTAGTGCATTTAATAGACATAAAGTGTCTATTTGATAGAATATGATATTTCATACTTTTTTAAAATAAAGTTACCAAAAATTAAAATATTAACCTTATATATATAAGGAGAGTGAATTAGTAAAAAGTACAAATGATTAAAAAAAAAAAGGACACAATGACAATTTGAGTTAAGAAATAAATAAATAGAGATCTTTTGGAAAGAAAAAAAAAAGGTTTTAAAGGAACAAAATTCTCCAAAATGCCTTTGTGAACAAAACTTGATATCACAATATTTTACTTCTTTTTTCTTTCTCCCTTGTATATTTCTTACTTCTCCAATGAAAATTTTGATACCATTATATTACACAATCTGAGTACTAAACAATTGATGTAAGAATTACATTAAAAAAAGAGGCTTTATTGATTTATTTTATAAAAGAAATGAATATTTATGGAGAAAGTGAAAGTGATGATGTTGATAATAGAGATGGCAGAGTAAAGTCTGAAATTGAGAGAGATTATAACTGAAAAGGTGAAAAAATAAAAATAGAGAAAGGCTTCCAATTGCAATGAAAGATGGTTGTAAGTAAGAATAGTACAAATTTATTATTTGTATTTCTTTTTATATTATTATTATTTTCAGAATATATATATATATATATATATATATATATATATATATATATATATTATTAGTGTCAGAGTTTGTTATGTTATGTTTGGTACAAGAAGACAAGTTTTGAGCATTCATTCTTATATACTCAATGATTTTTCTCTCCATCTATTTTCCCTTTTTCTTTATTATTTTTGTCAATTAATTTCACCTAAAAATCCTTTTCAAAATTATCATATAAAAAGTTCTAATTGAAACTAAAAACGAAAAGATAAAAGATTTGGTAATGCTATTTTGAGCTTTGTAATTAAAAGCCTTGTTTGTTGCTAAATTAAAAATTAGAAAGGTTGGAGTTGTCCTTAACCACTCTCAATCACACCACCTTTCAATTTTTTCTTTTTTTCTTTTTCTTTTTTTTTACTGGGGTCTTCAAGAAAAACAATGTCAATTTGTAATGCTTTATATGAAATTCATGTCATACCTGTTGTACTAATGTTTTAGATACTATATGATATTTGAAGTGGATGAAGATGATAATTTTAAGTACTTTCTTCACATTCACGTTCAACTTCTATCAATAATGGTAATTAGGGTAGAAAAGTGTTTAAGACAAAACTCTCTCACATATAGTACTCTTCAATTCTATTGATGTCAAGTTTTGGATAAAGAGAAAAACATCTAATAATCTTCACGTAACAACTATAAGTTTATAATTAAGAGAAGAGAGGACCTGTAAAACAAAGAAAAAAAAGGTTTTAATGTCGAAATCAGATAAATAATTACGATGATGTATTTATAAATAAAGTTGACCTAAGTTGTTTCCTATGGTTTTAGAGTCACCTCAGGATAATAAAATAATCAACCAGTTTGAAGGACACACCCAATTTCATGTTTGGCTAGGGTCCACCTTAGCCGGGATTGAGCATCTTCCTTAGACTATATCAAAAGCATAAAATGATCTCTTGAGTTACATTATTGGGGCATGCTTTACACATGCCCATTAAGCATTTGGCAAAGCTTGATCGAACATATATCTCCCTTAGGTCATATATATTCCAAGCCTAAAATGATCTCTTGAGATGAGGTATGCTTTATGCATCCCGTTAGGCATTTGACAACCAACTCTGGTTCAAACTAGCCCCTTTTCCAAGGATAAAAATGTCATTTTCAACTTTCATCAATATTGTTTTTGTGACTTTGTCGTTCCTATTAATTAATGTTAGATGTCAATTACATACTTCGATCCAAAATCATCTCTAACAAGTTCCATTTTTTAAAATCTTATAGTCCACATTTTAAGTTTTCATGATAATCTACCTTGTCTAACTTTATAATATTTTAATTTCACGCTAGCATATATATTTATATTATACGTTAATATTAATGTTTAAGTTGGTTAATATCAAGTAAACCTAGTTTAACGATAATTGATATGACATTTCATCGTAAAGGTAGGAGGTTCGAATTTCCTAACTCCAATTGTAATTTTCATTAGAAAAACTTGAAGGAGAATAATATGTTTATGGTTTTAAATTGACGATAATTAAGCTTGATTAATAGGGATTCATTGAATAGATAATTTGGAAGATTAAAAGGAGGATAAAAAAAATAAAGACAATGTTTAGAGCTAAATATATGGATTGCCCTTTATAGATCTGCCACCTTTTGAAATCATAATTAATTAAAAGAGGAATAGACTTTATAATTAATATTTTGTATTTAATTAATGCATATGATCTTTTTGGCCCACTTGCTTTTCATATAGCTCCCTAAGTTCATGCCTACCATAGCTTAGATTAGCTTCCCCACAATTAATTACTTAATTCATTCTTTAATCTTCATAATTATTCTAAAATCTTTGTTATCTTTTTTAATACCTCATGCTTTCAAAACCTTTTTTTTTTAAATTAAAAGAAAAAAGAAAAAAGTGCATCCTTTTGAACTATTTTACCCAATCTTTGATTTGACCAAATTATGACATTGTTTTAGAGTAAGATTATGTTGTATTATTTTATTAATTAAAACTTTGCTTTTTGTTCAAATTTAACTTTTTTTATAGTCTCATTTTATATTTTATCATTAATAATTTTGCATACTCTCATCTCCAAGATCTAAAAAAAATAAAGAAAACTATAATTTTAATTTACAAGTTTTGGATGAATATATGTTTTTGGTCTCTGGATTTAAAAATGGACATTCTTAATCCTTAAGTTTGTAATAATAAACCAATTTGGTCATTGAGTTTTCAAAATATACATTTTTAGTTCTGAGTCTTAAAAAATGAGTTTACAAAATCCTAAAAGTATTTTTGCTTGATTTTTAAAAAAATAATTACATGATATATAAAATTTTAAAAATAGTTTTAGAGAGGATATGATTTTAAGAAGTTATTCTTCTAATTTAAAATGTCAAATAATTATTTTGAGTAAATGTATAAAGTTATCTGAGAGGCTTTAATTTTAAACCTATTTTTAAAAGTTTAGGAACTAAAAATGTACATTTTGAATAAATTCGAGACCAAATATGTCTATTCTTATAAACCTGTAGACTTAAAATGTCTATTTTTTAAATTCGTGAACCAAACACACATATTCATCAAATCTTAGGGACTAAAATGGTTATTTTTCAAAAATAAATCATAAATGGTTATTAAATTGAAAACATTAGTGGATTATCTAACTGATATAATTGATATTTTATTACGAAGGTATTATATCTAGTGTTACTTTTTTGGTTGTTTTTAAATATAGTGAAATGAACAAAAATCTTTACAATTATATAAAAAGTTATAGGAGTTTATTATAGTCGACTAACATCGGTAGAAATGAACTTTTTATATATTTGTAAATATTTTTAGCATTTTTGTTGTTGAAAATAGTTTCTCTTTTTTTTTTTTTATTATTATTTTTAGAAAAGACAATTCTCTGAAATAGACGCTAGTATATTGATATTAAATTTTGTAGAAAAAAATATTGTATTGTGAAAATTCAAAATTTTAAGTCTAGAGAGAAGGTAAGATGATGGGGAAATAGTTGCAAACAATTAGGTTGGGATATGTTCAATATCTCATTTTTTTTAAGGAGATCCATGCCTTGTTTGGTGTGTGTTGTATCTTTTTATATTGGCTATTGGTGCAACAAATATTCTCTAGTCTGTCACCCCCATAATAGAACGATTAAACTTAAAACGTTGTGTAATTAACTTAAATCACTCTACAATATTTTATTGTTGAAGCTCAAGCCTCTACAACTAAGAACACTCTTCTCTTTGGCCAATTGGTCTTAAAAGAGCCAAAGAGAGAAAAATATATGTGTTCAATTGTTGTTAGTGTATTTTAAGAGAAAGGTAAAAATGCTTTTTATAGTGAAATTTTACATCTAATACTTATTAAACCCACTGCATTTTTGCATATAAAATAAGTCATTAAACTTAAATAAAAAACTCACACTAAGTGAATTGTTTAAATGTAAAAGAATGTAACAACTTTTGATTACATTAATAGTTTAACAATGTAGTCATAAAATAGGTATTAATTTACATATTTTTGAGTTACTCATTAATTCATAAATTTAAAATGAAATTAGAAAAAATGTCGATTTTAACAATTAAGATAATTTGTTTAAAATGCACGTGATATTAGAATATAACCGATTACTCAATAATATTATTAAACAACTTGAAACTTAATTTGAATAATTGATTCAAACTTTCCATCTTCCATTCTCAAACTATACACATGATGAAACAACGAAATAGTTGAATGAATTTGATCATTGAATTCCAAAATTATTTTGAAGGCATATAGGACAAAAAATCATTGTAATATAGATAGATGTGTATAGAATAATAATTGTTTGGAAAAAGAAAAAGAAAAGAAAAAACAATGATTGGGATATATATATAGAGAGAGAGAGAGAGAAGGGTAATTCAGTAAATAAGAAGAAAGAAAACAAGGATCTGCTGCATCTGCCAAAACATTGAGTTGATGTAACTAAACACTTTCTCATTTCCACCTCCCTCACTCAATCATTAGGTGACACGTGTCTTCCTCTTATTTGACATTCCTCATTCACTTCCCTGTTATATTATAATATATATATATATATATACATTATTTTTCATCATATTAACAAATATAATTTCTCTTATCTTATCCCCTTCACTTTACCATTTTTTTTCTTTTTATTTTAAAAAAATACATAATGTTATTATTTGGATAATATACTTTGATAATAATAATAATTATTATTATATATGTGTGATTTTGATGGTAAACACGTATATTTTTATTTATAGTTTTAAAAAGGATTGAAAAAGTAGATGAAAATGAATTTGGGGCAAAAAACGACAATGAAAAATCATTTCATTTAATTTTTTTTAATAAATAATTTTCTTTGGTTGAAAATATGAATGCTAAAATCCAGAAATGATGTAACTACACAATATG
>JBBPDI010000009.1:15641720-15652805 GCA_037974545.1 Cucumis variabilis | reverse complement strand
GTATGTGTTAGGTATAATTTTATGTGTGTAGGTGTTATGTGTATATTTAATATATATGTATATGTATGTATACTTTTAACAAGATGGATAAGAGTTGGATGAAAATTAGGGATAAGTTTTCTGTTGAGTACAGAGAAGAAATTTTTCAGTTTCTAGAGGTTGCAAAACATTACACAAATAATTATGGAAAAATTAGGTGTTCATGCAAGAAATATATGAATTCAAACTGGAACTCCTTAGAGGGAGTGAGACGACATCTATTAACCACTGGAATAACCTCATCCTATATCAACTGGGTGTATCATGAAGAGCCATTGACCTTCAATGAGCATTTGTTGATTGGTTCAAATCTAAGGTATTTCGAGTGAATGATATTGAACATTTCTACTGTATACATATTTTATACATATATAAGTAGTTTTATGCGACATTGGATTTCAGGTCATGGTAGAAATGCGTGACAATTCAAACATTTCTCAAGATTTATTTTCACTCGCAATGGGACCATCACTTGATGTCCGCTTTTACAGTAGATGCATTATCGGTGGCATACGATTTCACACATTGGAGCGTGATTCCCGATGCACAACACAAAACAGTAGAGTAATGGTAGTCGGAGAAGGGAATGGGGGCAGTGCAAACAACAATTTTTACGGTGTTCTAGACGAAGTGCTGCACGTTCAATATCCATTTGGACTACGTGCTTGGTTATTTAAGTGTCGCTGGTTTGACACAGACAAAAATAAAAATCATAGAATGCACGAAGAACTAGGCTACAAATCAGTAAACACGTCTCGTTTTTGGTTCGCTGAGGAACCCGTGATTCTTGTAACCCAAGCACATCAAGTGTTCTACCTTGAGGATCCAAAAAATGGTACTGGTTGAAAAATAGTTCAAGTGGTGCAAAATAAACGTGTATGAGACGTGCCAGAAGTGGAAGATATCGAGAACGATTATCTTAATGTAATGAAAATCATCGTTGCACATCGGGTGGACGAACACGTCATTGAGGATGGCACCCTGTGTAGGACTAAAGTTGGTCCTACAATAGTGGAAAGACGAAATGTTTGTCATATCGTGAAAAATTTCATTAACTATGAAGATGACGAACAATCATCAAATGAAAGTGAGTCGTGCCATGATGAATTACAATGTTTCTTTGACGTATGCACACATTTAGTTATTTTTCAATACATTAATTACATTGTGATACTTACATTTTATTTTTTAAATGTTTTGTTGAATTTTATGTCTGTAGATATGGAGTCTAACTTTCTGAGTAATACGCATGAGGAAGACTACTTCCTTAATCTTGACGCGTTGGATAACACGGGTGGTTCGTCATCAGTAGGTGACACTTCAGGTTTGTAATAATCCGTAAATTTAATTAATATAATTTCTCTCTCATTTGATTATGTTTTTAAGTTATGCTTGTTGTATATAATTACAATGTTGTTTTAAGTAGATCCCTCTCGTTCGACTTTCACTGCGAGGAGAGTACGTTGGCATTTTAGAAACATAAATGTCGAGCAATATGTATAGCAGAATGGGGGAATTCTCATTTCCATCCCCCCTGGAGGGGATAGACCTGTCTCGACACACGTCCCTCGTTTCAGTTGCACGATCGGTGTGAACACGTTTCCTATTCAAGCCCTGAAGTGGGTAAATGTACCACTAGAGTGCATCAGAGTCGTCAAAGGCGGCATAACGGTAAGTCTGTAAATTCATAAACATTTATGTATGTTTCTGTTTTCTTATAAAAGCTTTACTGATTTGAAATCTATTTATTCTGTAGTAATTTTTTGTGTTTGATCTTAACGATCTAGCACTTAATCGGTTTGTCGAGCATCAGATGCTCATTGTGTGGAAGGAATTCAGGTCAAGTAATCATTGTCATTTCGAGAAATTTAGTGACCATGAACAAGCACGAGCAAACCCACCCCTGAGATTGGTCAATCGGGTGGAAGATTGACACTTTCTATGTGACCACTACATCACTCGACAGTTTCAGATAATTATTTATATACTTTTATGTTACAATATTTCATTTATTTGAAAGTATAACATTTTGATCATCGTCATTTTTGGAATGTAGGAGCAATCAAATATGTTTAAGGCTGTTAGGGCGCAACAACCTTACAACCACAGGAGCGACACAAAATCGTTTCTTCATAGACAAGTAGAGCTTACTGAACTGCACAGTTGTCCTATAGATCGTGTCGAGTTATTCAAAGAAATGCACGCCAATAGTAGTGACGAGTTCATTTCACCAGTTGTAGAGAACACTTTTGTAAGTCTTAGAAAACTTTATATTTAGTTATACTTTTAATTCTATGTTTTTAAGTTTAATCATCTCTCAAACTTACAAGCTTCTGTTGTGCAGAATTAAATGGTGGAACTTCATTCTCATCTCGTCCCAGAGGGTTCTGAACCACTAACTGAGGATGAGATATGCGAGACAGTTTTGAGTAGACGACCGGGCTACTCAAAAGGTCTTGGTTGGGACCCAAAACCCAAGTCTAAGACTGCCGCTTCATCTTCTTCCTCCAATATATATGACTACCAGACACACATAGCGGAGGTTAGCGAACTCAGAGTGAGCCTTGAAAATGCTAACCAAATGCTCTAAGAACAACATCCAAGGGAGGAAGAGCGAGATTGACTAATGGTGGAGCGAGATCGATAAATGGCGGATCATACACGACAAATGAAAGAGATGAAGAAGATGCTCAAGGAGATGAGTCGGGCACATAGAGGTCTGTGATCACTTGGGTACACACTTTTCAATATTTAATTTGTTTAACTTTTCATATGTGATATTCTAATAATACTTTCATGTTATTTGTAGGTTTGGCGTCCATTGCACTAGAGCATTAGATTTTAAGTTTTTTTTTAATGTAATGTTTTGAATTATGTAATTAATTTTTTTATTGAACATATTTAATGTATCATTTTGTAATGAATAATATTTTCATTTTAATCATTTTATTACAAATTATTACATCGGGCTTTAGTAATGAATAAATAATAATAAAATTAAAAAAATCAAAACAAAATAAATAAATGAAACCTTTTGCGAACACTTGGGGTACGTACTATGCACGAAAAATAGAAGAGATGAGGAAGATGATCAAAGATATGAGTCAGAAACATAGAGATCCATGAACACTTGGGGTTTGTACTTTCATTTTCAACATTTAAATTTGTTTGATCCTGCATCTGTGATATTCTAACTATATTTTTATTTCATTTGTAGGTTTTGCATTATTTATGTGGCGTTTGCGACTATTGGGTATCCAGTAGATGTAGTTTGTTTGTTTTGTTTTACTTTAATGTATTTGTTTCTAAACACTTTGAATATTTATATATTGTATTCGATTTTTTATAGTTAACGTAATTTCTTAAATTTTATAAATTATTGCACATTACGTTTCTAGCCAAACGGAGAACCGAGAACAATATTCAACATTAATACAAAACAAATAATAAAATTAATATTTTTTTAAATAAATAAATAATAATTATTTACCGACATAGCCCCTACGTCGGCATAAGGGACCTTCCCCGACGCACGGCCAAGACGTTAAGGAAGGTATTTGTCGACATGGTGTCGGTTTTACCTACACCGACCCGTCTTAGGCCCATCGGCTTTTCCCTTTTTACGATGTCCATCATGCGTCAGCGTCTACTTTCGTCGACGTAGCCCTTTCTCAACGTAGCAAAAAGTTTTTTCGATGTTGTTTTCCCGACGTTCGTGTCGACGTCTCAATGTACGTCGACAATACAACCAACTCATTTTTTGCCCTTCATCGATGCACAAAAGCGTCGACGAATGCCTAATTTCTTGTAGTGTTTGTTGTTGTGTTTGTGACCGAGTTTTGGTGAGAAACAAAGAAGAGATCATGGTCATTCATTAGAGAGGAAGCATAATAAAGGTTATTTAAGGATTACTATTTGATTTTCCTTTTCTTCTCTTAGAAGTTCCATAGAAAGGCTTGTATAAGTGTTAAGCGGAACTACCTCAATCATGTTGGAGAACTTCTCTTATTCTAGGTGAACCTCCACAACAATAATAAGAATAACCTAATTAAAAGAATTTATGTTAATTATATATAATATAATAAATATAATATATATAGATACATTATAATATAAAATTAATTTCAAATTAGATTCAAATTTAAAGTTTATAATTTGCAAGTATTAATATTTAAATAAGATTCAAATATTAAATTAATATGCATGAATTAGATTCATACTAAATTTATATGTTAAATTAATATGATTGAAATGAGAGGATATATATATTAGAATATGATTCATATATATATATATATAATTAAATATAAGATATTTAATATATGTATCGATTAAAATAGATATGAATTTTTTAAAATAGTAGATTTTACAAAATATTTATAACCTTAAGCAAATTCTATCACTAATAGTCATTGATATGTTATAGTGATAGAAGACTAGTGATAAAATCCAAAATTTTACTATAACTTGTAAATATTCTAATTTATTTTACTATTTTAAAAAATGTGATATAATTAATATTTAATTAATTAACTTTCCTATAGTTGTAGGATAAGTGAAACAGTGACATGAGTTACCTTCCTACAGTTATCGCTCAAGGCAAGAGAACTTAAGTACAAGAATCTCGTGGTTTTTATGTTAGCAACACACAGTAAAATTTGATACTTCTTTCTCTCAATATAATTCTTTCAAAACGAAAACAAGGAAACCTTCTATGGTATTTATTTCGTCCTCTTCTTGCTCACTAATAGGATCACACAATCCTCTTGGCCTGAAAGGATTGAAGAAAATAACTTTGGTTGTGCTCTTGTATGCTTCATGTTGGGTTTTTAGAAGACCGAGAGAAAACTTTTAAGATTGGATCTACAAAAGCAATTTGTTATTCTTCATTAATTAAACGCATTCAAAAGCGGTCACACACTGCCGCAAAGGATTCAATCCCTTCACAATAAAAATAGAAAATTTAAGAGTTAGTAATACATAACCTATGTTAATTGAGTTGTACTAACAGATTTCCTTATCAACAGTAATTTCTGAATTCTTTCTTTAATTATTATTATTATTATTTTGTTTTGAAGATTTGAAGTTTAATTTGTTGGTATTTGTTTTCTTAATTTGCTTTAATTGAACAAGTCAACTTCCAATTTTATATAAATATATATTTGAGAACATATATGTAGCTTTTGATCTCAGCATCCAAATATTAGTCTTTGTTTTTTTTTTTTCTTATTCCCATATTAAATTATTGTTCTTCCATTTCAGCACAGAATGCTTCAATATTAGATTTTAAAAAGGAGCAAAAAAGACACAATTGTGCAAAATAAAATTGTTTGTAGGGAAATTTCCATTCTTGACCAAAATGGAGTCCATCCAAGGCCAAGGATATTTACTTGATATTGTGCTCTATATTTTCTCTATTTTGGCTAATTAGTTAACATATATATATAAGAAACTATGCTACATTAATCAAATTATTTCAATGATATCAAACAAAGAGAGTTATAATTGTTGGATGTTTAAATCAAACATTCTAATTTCTTATACTATCAAACTTAGTTTTATTTTTTAAAAAAAAAGTCATAATTGAAGTGAACATAACTTAACTAGTTAGAATATAGACCCTTCCTGATTCGAATTTGGTCAAAAGGTATTTGGTCATTGAGCTACAAAAAAATGTCTATTAAAGGTCTATTTGGATTAATTTTTCAAGTGTTTAATTTTTAAAATAATTCATTTTAAGATAAATTAAGGTGTTTGACGTTGACTTAAAAAGTTTTTTTAAAAAAATGAGATTATGAAATAAATCATTTTAGAGAAAACACATGCAACCAATTAGAATAAATGTTTATTTTGTGTTTAACGAGGAATCCCTTCCAAATATCTATTTTTCTTTCTCTATTTTTTTAATCCTTTTTACTATATATTTTTTAACCTATCGTTCTTTTTGTTTTGTTTTTAATTTTAAATACTTTGAATATTTTTTCAACGTGTGTTCATATACATTTAAATATAAGAATTTGCAAATGTCCCTCTCTCAACCAAATCTATTTTGCGTTAACATCTGTGAAAGAAATCATGAGGACGTCAATGAAGAATATGATCGGTGGGTTGGTAAAATGAAGATGAATGAAGAACATGATCGAATTGCATGTCTTTTTGTCTAGTTGATACTATATTTTTTCAAAAAATTTATTTATCTTATTTATATTTTGTTGTTGGAAATCAATTGTTTTTTTTTATGGTTATTTATTTACATTTCAATGTAATTGTGTTTCTAAAATTGAATTGTCCAAAAAAATTAAACTACGTTAACTAAAAGATTATTAATTTCAAGATAACGTGCGATTAATTTTAAAATATATTTATAAAAAAAAGATTCAAAATGTGTATTCTTTTATGAAATTAATTTATAATATTTAGTAGTCTTAAGTATAAACATTGTTAGGGTGGAATAAACCAAATACAATTTTGCATATAAACATTTATAAAAGGGGTTAAACCAATCTATTATATATTTTATGGATTACATGTTCAAACTCATGTATTAACAACCATTTTAAAGAGGCCAGTGACCTCTTAAACGCAAGCTTGAAAACTAAAAAGACTCGAAAAGTAATTAAACTTGTAATTTAATAAAAAAAAATTAAATATGAACGTATTTATTTGCACAGGAATAATAAAAATGTAAAATAAAGTTATTGAGCGCAAATGAACATTATCGTTCCAAAAAATCAAATATTAAAAAGTTACGGAATATAATTCTAAAAGCTATGATTTAAACTTCATCTAGTAACTATTTGGTCCTTTACAACTATTAATTTCGTCTTTATTTTTAAATTTAAAAATCAATTCTAATTTCTTCCAAATTTTTGCAAGGTAATTCAAGGTCAAATTCTTAAGTAAATTTTAAAGACAAAAACAAAGTTTTAAAAAGGGTTATACATATTTACATTAGAACACATGTCCATAGATTACATATCCTCAAATATCTTTTTTGTATATCTTCTTGGTTATCTTATTCATACATGTACTTTTTCATATATCTCTCGTACAGTCTATAATTATTTAGACCTTTGAGGAACACAATACTTTCTATTCTTCCTACTTTGTTCTTTATTCAATTTTTTTCTTTTTAAGTTTTAAAAATTTTGTTTGGATTTTATAAAAAAATTATTATAGATAACAAAATAATAGATTTGAAGTTGAAATTAGTTTTTACAGACTTTGTTTTCAAAAACAAAAAATCAAATAGATATATATTAAAAGTAAACTCACCAATGTCCAAGTATATTTGGTTTTACCATATCTATTTTGTGATAGATGTTTTAAAAAAATTAAGAAATGTGAACGTAGAAATGAGTAGAAACAAATAGAAAACTAAAAACAATATGGTTTTAGATCATTTTTTTAAATAATGGTTTAAAATTTATGTTTATTTTACAACCACCTTTATTTGCCCTATTCTAGAGTGATATGACCATTGTTTAAATCCCAACTAACATAGCTTGGTCATAGCTTCTTTTAAGTTTAGCTAGTTGCATATGCTGATGATGACATATTAAAGTGTGATTGGATATACTATTTTGTGGAGGGTTTAAACATAGTGTTAAAAGAGCTTTGTTGTTTATCTCAAAAGTATCCTAGACAATTTGTTTCTAATTCAATCTTTAGGGTTTAAAATTGAGTTCATTTGAAGAATCTAGTTTGTGAGAATTGAGTTTAATGTCATTATATACACAAATGTTAGGATCAATTTCAAGTCAACAAGCAAATTTATAATGAAACCAATCTTATAATTTGATTAAAATATATTTTAAGACTTGTTTGATAATATTTTGGTTTTTGGTTGTTGGTTTTTAAGTTTTAAAAATTAAGCCTATAAACATTTATTCTGCATCTAAATTATTTCATTATTTATCTACTTTCTTCTGATAGTTTTTTTTCCTTTAATTGCTTTTGTCTTTGAAATTTGACTAAAAAAGTTCGACTCTTTACTTATGAAAATCATTGTAAGGAATCGAAAGGAATAGAATTAGGGTGTGATTTGGATACATTTTTAAATGTTTAATTTCAAAAATGAGTTATGTTGAATTTTTTTTTTTTGCAAGATTTGACAATAACTTAAAATAGCTTTTGAAATACTTTTAGGTATTTTTTAATATATAAAGTATATTATAGAAATAAAAATGATTTTTTATTGATTTTTATTAAAATAGTTTATATAAAAAAGATTTTTGAATAAATTTTGTTCTCAAGTCAATCCAAATAGATATTAAGAGACAAGAAATTGGTTGCAAATTGTCAAAAATAAAAAAGAGTACAAAATATATTTACACTTCAAGCATAATAAATCTTGTCTTTTACACTAAGTTTTTTTTTTTTTAAGAACTTATTATAATTGGGTTTATAATAATAATTTGTGTTTGGGGTGTAGATTATAATTTAGTTTGAATTAAAATAACATGTGTTTGAGGTGTAAATCATTTTAGTTTGAAAATAAAATAGTAAGTCATGGGAAATAATAAAGAGTGATTAATGTAAAATAATAAATAGCATAGCAAATTGAAATTTTGAAATAACGTTGACTGTAGATAATCCTTTAAAACCAAAACGAAAAACAAAATAGTTACTAAATAAGACTTTATTTATTAAATATTTTTATAATTTGTTTTAGACTTGAAAAAATGAGGAAACAAGTTATAATAATTAAGTCTATACCACACATATTTTATTATTTACGAAAATGACAAAAATTAAAGTCCAACTCACACAAATAAAAGCTTGGATTTGATTATTTATACTATATTTACAAAATTACAAACCTTAAAACATTTTTACAAAATACCTAAACTAATTTGTCACACAATACAACTCCCCTTTGTTTTTCATCTCTAAAATGTTTCAATTTTATCTTCTATGTAATACCCTTCACTAATTGTCCATCCAAGAGCCATGAAGTTAAGCTACTCATAACGTAGTTTATAAACTTCCATATCTCAATACTTAAAAAACATATTTAAAAGTAATTTCAAAATAGTTAAAAGTCACTCTTTTCATTTTTAAAATCATTATGAAATGTATTTATAAATTTTAAAAAACTTAACTTTAGTGATATGAAAATTACTCATAATAAAAGTTTATATTTTAAAGTGATTTTTAGAGATAGAAATGATTTTTTAGGATAATAGCATTTCCATTTTTTGCCGCAATATAATCTAAAGCAGAAACAGACAAAATTTGTATTGCTTCCTTTGAAAATTCATCAATTATACAAAATTCAAAGTTTTGTTGGACTTTTCTATTTTATAACCTTTTTGTCAGTTTCTTTAGGATCAACCAATTTTCACATTCAACAACCTCAAAAGTAAACTAAGACATATTCATATACGTACTACGATTTGAAATCAATTAACTCTAAGAAAGGAAAAAAAGAAAGCAATGGTCTTAACTACAAATTTTTTTTTTTTTATATAAATTCATTTCTTACATCCATATATCCATAAATAAAAGGATTCAACACTTACATTAAAAATTAATCAATATAGTTAATATCTTTTATAGAGATAATACACATATGTCGGCAGCAAAATATGATCAAGAAAACTCACACGACCTTCATATGCCACCAACACGGTGTATTTGTAATTTGGAGAGGTCACGAGCAAAACAATCAAAATAATACACTGGTGTGGTGCTTAACACAAACATTATAATACTAAAATTGGATCTCAACACAAAAGTAAGAGCAAACAGTTTAAAGAAGAAGATGATCAACTTAATTATATTTTGTGGAGTTGTGAAACCTTATTCACAGATGAGTGAACCTAGGACTCCTAATTTGAGAAGGACTTAGAGAAGTCAATTCATGCCTACATGGAGTTCATTAGCCGAGAGACTGACCTTGGCCTTTGAGGTTGAAGAGGGCATATTGGGTCGCTTAGCTCAATTCTCTATGTTCTAGATAAAGGGTCTCTATCAAAAGGCCTCGTGTAAAGCCCCAAACTTAGAATTTTGACTAGGATTAAAAAACTGATAGCCCTACATTCCCTTGTGTTCTCTGCAACTTACTTATTAAAGTGAAAGTTGTCCACACAAACCAACACAATTCATTTTAGAATGCTTTGTCCCTACTAACATGCATTTGCATCCTGTTTTTCTTAGAGGTCATCTAATATAAAGTTGCTCCAAGCTAAGCGTGTTTAATTTTGGAGTTCCTATGATCGAGCCACTAAAAAGAAATGTACACCTTGTTAACAGTGACTTTCAAAATTCTTAAGCATTTATTAACCATACTTTATCGTATTCCAGGATCCTTCTCATTTAGATATGAGAGAATGTGTTGACTTTGACTTTGACCTAAAATGCTAAGGTTGATCTATTAGACCAAATAACTCTGAACTTCTTTCTCCATACAACTCATAGAGATCCTTAGATCCTCTTTTTGAGTCCACTCCCAATCATCTCTAAGTTATAAGTTAACTTTTCCTAATTAATATTTATTCTTTCTTTCTTTATATATAAATATATATACTAACATGAATACTAATAATACATATTTAACTCTAACTAACTTATTTTAAGACTTAAAGAGTAAAAACAATTCCAATATTAACTAATTATTTAAGATTTATTGTGTGGATATATATAATATATCCATCTACCTAAATATGGATAGTTTAATATTTTTATTACAACAATTAAACAGTTAATGTTTAAATTACATTTTTAAAAACAGTTATAATTAAAATAATAATAAATAATAGTCAGTCAACGACTGACTCCGCAAATTTATTTGCAATTGCTGGTCGGCCCACCAAAAACTAATTAAAATTACTCTTCTTCTTCTTCTCCAATGTTCTCCCCCGAAACAAATTTCACATCAGCAGAGAAATAATGTTAATCTGTTCTGTTTGAGGAAGCAATTTCCATGGAGGATCAGAAAGCCAACATAATTTCTCTTTCCTTAATCCTCCTCCTCATCCTTCTCCTCATTCTCGCTCGAATTTTCCTCAAATTTTCCAAAGCTTTTTTCCTCATTTGCGGCAT
>JBBPDI010000009.1:15620111-15631107 GCA_037974545.1 Cucumis variabilis | reverse complement strand
ACATTCATTTTGGTTAAAAACCTTAATGAAGGAATTATTTTAGAAACTCCTTTCCTAACCCAATTATATCCCTTTCAATTCACTGATAAGGGAATCACCTCAAAGAAATTCAATAAAGAAATTACTTTCGAGTTCACCCATCCAGTAACTCCTAAGTACATTTCAAATATTGAAAAAGAAGTTCGTCAATTCATCAATAGAATCACTAGAAAGGAAAAGCAAATTGAATTCCTTCAAGACGACATCAAAACTTGCAAAGTGGCTATAGAAATCCAGAAGCCATCCGTTTAACAGAAAATTCAAAACTTCCAAAAGCAGCTTGAAAAAGAAGTTTGTTCAAATCTTCCAAATGCCTTTTGGGATCGAAAGAAGCATATGGTAAATTTACCATATGAAGACGGATTCAAAGAGGCCCAAATTCCTACAAAAGCTCGGCCCATTCAAATGAGCAAAGATCTTGTCAAAGTTTGTACAAACGAAATCACAGATCTTCTTAAAAATGGATTAATCAGCCCATCAAAAAGTCCATGGTCATGTGCGACCTTTTATGTCAATAACCAGACCGAAAAAGAGCGTGGTGTTCCAAGGCTTGTCATCAACTACAAGCTACTCAACAAAGTTCTCAAATGGATTAAGTATCCAATTTCTAATCGCCAAGACTTGCTAAAAAGGATTACTTTAGCAAAAGTCTTCTCAAAGTTCGATATGAAATCTGGATTCTGGCAAATTCAGATACATCCAAGTGACGATACAAGACGGCTTTCAATGTTCCATTGGACAATTTTAATGGAATGTCATGTCATTCGGACTGAAGAATGCTCCGTCCGAATTCCAGAAAATAATGAATGATATATTCAATCAATATCAAGAATTCACGATAGTCTACATAGACGACATCTTGGTATTCTCAAATACAGTTGATCAACATTTCAAACATCTATGGGTGTTTCTCAATGTTATCAAGTCAAATGGTCTTGTGGTATCTCAACCAAAGATCAAATTATTTCAAACAAAGATTAGATTTCTTGGTTATGAAATTAATCAAGGAATAATCAAGCCAATCCAACGATCTCTAGAATTTGTGGATAAATTTCCAGATGTGATTCAAGATAAGAGTCAGTTGCAGAGATGTCTAGGCGGCGTCAATTATATCGGTCATTTCATCCGGAATCTCCGCTCAATTTTTCTGCCATTATACAATAGACTCAAAAAGAATCCAAATCAATGGACGGACGAGCATACTCGAGTTGTCCAATCAATCAAAGCTCTGGCCAAAAGCATCCCATGCTTATCTCTAGTGGATGAACAGGCCAAAATCATCATTGATACAGATGCTTCCGATATTGGTTACGGCGGCATCCTCAAACAAGAACTTAACGAAAAATTCTCAGTTGTTCGTTATCATTCTGGTATCTGGAATAGTACACAAAAAAACTATTCCACCGTAAAAAAGAAAGTTCTTGCAATAGTTCTTTCCGTTCAAAAGTTCCAAGGAGATTTTATCAACAAAGAATTTCTTATCCGAACTGACTCAAAAGCGAGCAAGTTTATCTTCGAAAAAGATGTTAAGAATCTCGTCTCAAAGTAAATTTTTACGAGGTGGCAAGCAATCTTATCTTGTTTCAACTTCAAAATTGAGCCTATAAAAGGCAGTGAGAATTCACTTGCTGATTAACTCTCAAAAGAACATCTCTTGAAGACCTCTCCCTCAGCCTCGAATTCTCTCTTCGATGGAACCTCCTCCCGGCCGACAACGGCCAAAAACACCGCGGCCTTTGCCTCAAAATAATAGTTCACAGAGACCACCTAGATCAATAGCTTCCTCTTCAGGAACTACTCCTTCCAAGGAAAAAATCCCAACTCAATCTTCTGCACCGTCTCCCATGAGTGCAGAACAATATGCCATGGACTTGCAATTCCAGCAAGTAACCAGGCACTGTCAATGTTCTACTCCTAGAGTCATGACAATTCAAGCAGACCCTTCAGGTCTTCCATACCCTTCAACCACACTGTTACGCCCTTTAGGTGTTTCAAGTCCAAATAAACGACCAGCTACCCCGATAGCTACCTCTTGAAGATCCCTAATTCTGAGGAATCCTTCCTCGTTCTCTCAAGTGGTCATGCCAAAAAACTTTCAGCCCAAACCCCCAATTCAAGGTTACTTCACCAAAACTACAATGGTGGATCTAACCATTGAAACAGAATTCGACGGACCTTCTGTCCAAGAAGTCTGTAATCAAATATTTCCTCATGGATTTAATTTCCTACCTGAGGATCTTTCAAAAACTAGGACCTTCTATAAGTATATCTTAGTCGACTCTAAATCCGCTGAGATTACTCATGTTCCTGAAGAAATGATCCCTCAAAGATTATTTATTCAAAACTGAGGATATTTCGTGTTCTCACTCCGTCCTACTGGAAACAGGGGATGTTTGTGGGCAAGAAATTTTCTCACCCATTCAAGCCACCATCATACAATTATCACGATTATACCAAAGCGTGGTATATTATATTCTGGTTACAAGCATACGACCACTCTTGGTTCGTGACATTCTGTAAGCAAGCTTACAAAATGTACTTTCCAAACTGGTTTCAAAATTGGTAGATGTATTTTGGACTTTCTGAGGAAATTTTCCCAGTAGAAGTTCAACGATCATACCATCATTTCCAACAAAGTATCTATTCGTTTCCCCTTTCAAAGACGTTTAGATTTGTTTTGTATTTCCAAATACCCTGGATCTTTTGTTAGAATTTTCAGCTAGGACCTTCAGGGAACTTCAAAGCCCTGAGCAAATCTCTCAAGATCAAGTGGTGAGAAAAATTCAATTACTCCCATCTTGAAGTCAACAAGATGAAAGATTGGTTTAAAGCCAACATTCATCTCCAAGACATGACTAGACAAGAAGATGAAGCATTCCTCTTGACGAAGAATGCAGTCCACCCTCACCGGAACCAGTACTCAACAGGAGTTTAATTCCATTGTCAACAACTTCGTGGTAAACCTTTCCGACGATGAAGACATTATTCTGGCAGAAGACGCTTCTCCTGCCTCAGTCAACAACGAAGACGTAGTTGCCGATTACGATCCTTACGACGGCTACGACATCAACGACCTATTTTTGGATACTCAATCGTATTAATCGAAAATTGAGGTTCTTAAGTGTTTAATTTAATTTTCAAATGTAATTAATTATATTGTAAAAGTTATGTAAATTAATTTTTGCATTTATTTAAGATAAGATCAATGTATTCTGATCTTATCATTGCTTTAATAGTCTGCTGTACCTAGAATTTATTCGGAGAATATTTGAAAGAGAAGACTCTATGACGGAGATGATACACTTCTGAAGAGGTCTCACCAACCTCAGGCAGCACAGTCGGCGTAAAGGAACAACCCTGGATGGGATTATTTCCAAGAGAATTCTTGAGAAATTAATTTCGAATTCTGTAGTAGTGGTTTCAGTAGCAGCAAGATAGAAAGCCATAGTAAGACCGCAGATGGAGTGGGTGCTCTACAAGGCAAGAAGTTAATCTATCAAGGATTTTGTTCCGTGCCAAGAAGAAGACAATCGGGTGACATCATCATCTTCTCTAACCTTCGAAGACAAATACAACCAGCAGACATATCCAATCTATCTTTATCGCTTTCTTTATTATTTGTTTTAATTAGTGGGGGTCCTGTCCCACAAAAATTTAATTTTTAATATTTTCTTTTATAAAAGAAAGATTCCAAAAAGATAAGATGACCAGTCAGGAGCCCTGTCCTGTCGGCCAATCTATCTTTTTCTTTCTTTAATGTACAATTATTGTTGGACCACTGTGAAGACAATAGTGAATGTTAATAATTGTTGTGTAGCAATTATTAATGAATCTTTCACTATAAATAGTAGTTGGATCCGACCCATTAATGGTATTTCACCTCCATCTCTATCCATACTTCTTCAATTATTTCACTACTTTCCATTTCACTTCTTCCACTTTATTGGAGAGAGGGTTAGACCCATGTCTCTCCCCTTAATTTTTCTTCTATAAAAGTATTATTTCTTCTTCTCTTTTCTTACCATTTCCATCTTACAGTTCAATTAAAAAAAAAATCTTTTCTTCCATCTACTCTCTTTCTTTTTATTTTATAACTTTTCATTCCTTCTAATTTCTTCACCTAGTCACTTGTTCGAGGTATTCAATAATATATATATATATATATATATATATATATATATATAAAGTTTTATAATTTTTCTTTTGATTATATTACAAAATAACACTAGTTTAAAATATCGGAGTTATAATTTTATACTTTGATAAGTTATTAACAAATTGAAAGTATGAAAAGTTATTGTTATTGTTGTTATTGTTGTTTGTTATTATTGTTATTATTGTTGTTACTTGTCATTATTATTATTATTAATATTATATATATATATATATATATATATATATTGCAATTCAATAAACATATATTTGATTTCCTCTTCATTTTGTTTAATTATATGATCAATTTGAAGAAGTTGCAACAATTAAAGAAAAAAAATGATTTTACCTATTGACTACATATAGAGCAAAAAAAAGATCCTAACTTGAAACAGAGAAATAATATATTTGACCTAAATTTTTTTAATTAGTTAATTGTGAAAAAATGTTTAGAAATTATTTTAAACTTTTAATATTGCAAGCTTGGAACAAATGTTGCAACTTTTACCTCTCACAAATTCAAATTTTTGTTAAACAAATATACAAAATTGAATTTAAAAACATGTATATGTGTGTATATATAGGACTTAAATATAATATATATAGAACATAAAGGAAAGTGGGACAACAACAATGGTTTCAAAGTCCGCCTTCTTAGAAGATATTTATTGAATTGGTCCCAACTCATTGTTAGTTGTACACTTCACAGTTTTGTTATTGCAGCTTACTATTTTACATTTTCCAATAAATTGATTCATTTTATTATAAATTGATAATTTATTTAAAAATAGCGGATTTAAGAGCAAAATATAATTAGTAATTATTGGAGAAACTTTCCAACACAGTTTACGAACCCTTCTCTTCTTAACGTAGGCTAATGATAATATAACATGAATAATAATTAGAATTAGGAACAATAATTTTAATTATATATTTTATTTGGAAAATAAAAGTTTTTTTTAAGACAATAAAAAAATTAATTGTTCTTATTATTGCAACAAAATATATCTTCTTACAATTATATTTTCATTAAATATCAGTTGTGATTCATTACCTACAACGAACGTTGTGGGATTTCAATGCTACATGAATGGAAATATTATTAACGGGTCATCTGGGATTGAATGCGACGTTCCACCATGTTTGCACATAAATGTTCTCCGTCAAATTGAATTCAACCAATTTATGAAGACATTATGTGATGCTTTGTCTATAGACATAAATGATGGGATAGAGATAATATTTAGGTATGGTAGTTACATGGCAGAGTCCACATTCTACATTCCCATCTCTTTATGTAGTGAACCTGACTTACGGTTTATGATGAATAATGCTCCATCCCTTCTACATACAGTGGAACTTTATATTTCTCAACCAAATTTGTCAAATTCAGCTTCAATGATTGATGATATTAATGAGTTTGAAACTCCTAATGAGGAATATGATTGTTCTGACTCCACTATTTCTACAAATGCAGAGGAGGCTGAAGTAGATGATGATGGTAATGATCTAGATCAGCCATCTACTGAACTAGCCTTTAACCAGATAGATTTGAATGAAATGAATAATGGCTTCGATAATAATCTTGATGAAGAAAATTCGAGATCTGAGCATTTGATGGTTGGTATATTATTCAATTCAAAAGAAGAATTGCAGAATATAGTAAAAAGATACACAGTCACGCTACATCAAGACTTCGAAGTCTTTGAGTCAAAAAAGGATGTTTGGGTTATAAGGTGTAAGAGGTACGCTGTGGAGACCTTGTGCAATCCGTAGGAAAAAACATGGAAATTTTGAAATTACATAATACAATGGCCCTCATGTATGAAAGATTAAGCCAAAATCATAATCAGTTAGACTCTAATTTGATTGCAGCTGAGTTAAGCACAATCATGAAAAAATATCCATCTATCAGCGTTCCAACATTACAGGATATGGTCTTGAAAAAGTACTGATACTTTATTAGTTATTGGAAAACATGGGATGGAAGAAGAAAGGCAATTGAAAAAGTGTTTGACGAATGGAGGGAATCATACAATTTGTTGTCTAGGTGGATGCGTGTATTAGAGAAGACGAATCCCGACATAGTTGTTGATTGGAGGCTAACTGAAATTGAAAGTGACAATAGAATTGTCATGTTTAATAGTGGTTTTTTATCATTCGCACTTTGTATTGAGGGGTTCCAACATTGCAGACCGTTCTTCAAATTGATGGAACTCATTTGTATGGAAAGTACGATGGAAAACTATTGGTAGCTACCTCAGTCGATGTACATGCCATTGTACCCAAGGAAAGCGCTGATTCGTGGGGTTGGTTTTTGCGAAATGTGTGAGAGCATGTGGTACATAGAAGATCTAGAATGTGTCTTATCTCAGATAAACACAAAGGAATTCTATCTGCCTTGCAAAACCCTAATAATGGTTGGAAAGATGCACATCATCATTTTTGTTTGCGACATGTGGCGAGCAATTTCAATGACAAGTACAAGAATGGTGTGCTTAAAAGTATGGTGTACCGTGCAGGATCTAAATATCAATTTTAGAAGTTTAATGAATGCATGGATGAACTTCGTGAGGCCAACCCTAGATGTTTACAATGGTTTGCTAATTTATATGTTAGATAGTGAACGCAGTCACATGATGGTGGTCATCGTTATGTGGCTAACAACGAACATGGTTGAGTGTGTAAATGTTGTTCTAAAAGAGGCTAGGAGACTACCAATTACTGCTCACGCACAAGCTACATTCTATCGAACAATTGCATATTTTGCTACACGTCGGGTAGAAATAGAAGTTGCTCTTGAATCAGGCGCAAGTTTCACAAGGTATGTTCATCTTGTATATTATTATTTGAAACTTATACATTATGATTACTTAATATTTAATAACTTGTTATTCGTCAACGTAATAGGTATGCAATACAGAAATTACATTGCTGGAAAAGACGTGCAAACACGTACGATGTTAACATCTACGATCATTGAATAGGTTTGTGCGATGTAACATCTACAATTAATTCGTTAACATTAAAAGGTAGATCCACACATCGAGTGAAGCTAAGGGAACAGACATGTACATGTAACAAGTGGCAAAGTTATGGAATCCCATGCTCCAATGCCATTGCAACATGTAGAATTTTTTGTGTGGACTATCTGGATTACATAGAACATTACTATAAGACTTCCACCTTACATGTCTTGTTATTCACCTCAATTTGAGCCTATCCATGACAGATAATATTGGCCTGATCCCAATTTTCCATTCATTTATCTAGATGAGATAACAATACAAAGTGCAGGCAGACTATGCACTTCTCGGATACATAATGAAATGGATAGAAGGGACACAATGGTTCCCTCACATTACACTGTTTGCAGACAAGAGGGACATAATCGACGAAAATGTCCCAAACGAGGTGGAAATGAGGCATAGTTAATGTAGAAATACCAAGATTGGTGGTAGTTTTTTTTGTATCTCACTTCAATCGTAACCTCGACGTAATTTCTATCATTATTTGAATGACCACATATGCACGAAATTAATTTTGTTCTTAATCATTGACGTCCATTATTTGCTACTAACATATAACTAGAGACATTGTTATTAAATAAATTAGGAGAAAAACATACTAATAAAATAAAATTAGAAAAAATTGTCAAACATATTACAAAAACACGGAGATACATAATAAAAAAATTATGAATAATAAATTATTACAAAAAACATTAAATAAAAATAATTAATTACATAATTATTAATATAAAAGTAAATATGAATTTGTAAAAAAAAAATTAAATCATTAAATATATAATGATTAAGAAATCATTTTTTTGTCCATTTGTTAACCATCACTTCAAATTTAATCAACATTAAACATATAAAATAATAATTATTATTATAATTACACTACATTCCAAAAAAACTACCCCTTTTACCCAATATATTTTAAAATCACCCCTTTTATCCAATTTATTTTATAAAATATCCTACTTTTCCAAAAGACCCCCTTAAAAAATATGCCAATTTTGGAGAGATTAATAACTTAATTGAGTTTGAATAAAAAAAATTAATTTAAAGATATGTTAGTCAATTTTGTCCTTAACGAAATTTTCTTAACATCAACGGTGAACGTATGTCAAGCCAACAACTGTGAGGCAATTTCGCATTTTATACATTTTAATTAATTTATTTTTTGTTCTTGTCATTTCCCCATCTTCGGTGACCTCCATTTCAAACCCATTTTTCCTTTCCACCTTTTTCAAGGTCTTTCTCATTCCTCGTCTCCAGTGACTTCCATTTCAAACTTTTACATACAAAAACCCACAATTTCACCTACCCTTTCCCCCACCTCCTTATTCCCTTTTCTCCACCATTTTTATCTGTTTATTATGAAGTTTGAAAGTTATGTTAATCGGTTGTGGTGGTATTATTCAATTATAGAATTATTTGTTGTGAACACCATGTGTTTGTTAAAAGTTCTAAAAGAAGCTGTTGTTGGGCATTTGTAGAGTTTTTATTTCTAGCTTTAGTAGTTTAGGCTTGGTAAACACTGAAGTCTTTTCGGGCTATCCATAGGGTTATGAAGTCGTTCTATTGCTCTTTATTTGTGTGGGATTTTATATCTTTTGCTTGTCCATGAATGTTGGTTTTGTGTTAAATGGGATGGCTTACTAGATTTATTATTTGTTGATTATAATAATTTATTTATTTTCTATATGCTGGTTTGCCATGCTTTTGCCTTTTAAGATGAAAAAAATATGTTTAAAATGAAAATAAGCTTTCTTGTGCTACTTGTACTTAAAACTAGCAATATTTTTTGTTAAACAATCGTGTAAGAAGTTAAACGATTGTATAGAAAGTTAACTGATCATGTAAGAAGTAAACGATCGTTTGAAGGTAGAAAGTTAAATGATCGTGTAAAAGGATAAATGATTGTTCATAAAGCTAAACAATCGTGTAGAAAACTAAACAATCGTGTAGGAGGTTGTAGGGTAATCGATCATGATAGTATTCCTTCACAACCAAATATAATTATAATTAATTCCTAGAAATCTTATTCCCATGCATTATATTCTCAAGCATAATTTCATTTTAATTTGAATTATTTGTTCAAAATCATGATCATTTTGTCTTCATTAAGTTTTGAAGAAGTATTTTGTTAAACAATCATATGAAAAATTAGCTAATTGTGTAAGAAGTAAACGATCGTTTAAAGGTAGAAAGCTAAACGATCACATAAAGGGTAAACTATCTCATAATGAGTTGATGCAAGATTTGTTAGATAGTACTGGATTCTTTGCTAGTTGGTTCTAGGGCAAACAATTGGCATTCCAACTATAGACCGACGCTCCTATGTATTGAATTTTGTTGTGAAATCTGTAGGAGTTGTATATCATATATGGTGCAAAATCTGTACATAAATCGGGTTGAATCTATAATGAATATCATTGTAACTTTTGGACTTATAAGTCGATCTGGAGAAGAATATATTTACTATTCTATATTAATTTATGTATTTGGAAATACATGTTTCAGATCTGTGAATAAGTTCATGTTTGCTTCCAATTTTCTAAGGAAGAATATAAGTTCCAATTTATGTTTCTATGGACCATAAATTCCAATTTATGTACAGATTTTGCATTAATTAGGGACTCTAATTATTTACTTTTTTTTATAGTAAATCAATAACTAAAACTAACTCTTACCAGAAACTCTCATCCAAGCCAGCTTCTGCATTGATTTGTGTTGTAATCAATTTGAAAATTGTACTTTTTTTTATAGCAGAATTTCTTTTTCCAATAGCTGAATTTATAAACACATGGTCCATTTTAGATAGGTCATCCCAAATAGTTCTATTATAAACACAAAAAATATACTTTATAATTTTTATTTGATTTTTCAACCTTGGTGAGTACATACCAGGAAAAGAAAAACAAGAGCAAAAAGCATGAAGGGCCAAAGGAACCCATAAAATATGTTGTTGATGTGTGTAGATAATACACAAGTTCTTAAAATATGTTACAATTTCCTTACAATTAGATATGTACGAGATGTGTGTGAGATAATACATATGTACTTAAAAGACTTCCTAAAAATGTGTAAAAGCACTCCAAAGGACTTAAGAGAGGCATAAATTCGATCTTAGAATACAAAGTAAAAGTTTAAAATATGAAAGATGTGTGCGAGATATGTGCAAGATGATACATAAGTACCTAAAAGGCTTCCTAAACATGCATAAAAGCACTCCAAAGGACTTAAGAGAGGCGTAAATTTGATTTCGAAATCCATAGTGAAAGTTTGGAATGTGCAAGATGTGTATGAGATATGTGCGAGGTGTATGCGAGATGTGTGTGAGATCATACAAATTTACTTAAAAGGCTCTCTAAACATGAATAAAAGCACTCAAAATGACTTAAGAGAGGCATTAATTTGATTTCAAAACCCATAGTGAAAGTTTGATTAAGTTATAAATTTGATTTTGTAACTCATAGGAAAAGTTTGAAATATGCAAGATGTGCGTGAGATAATATATATGTACTTAAAAGGATTCCTCAACATGTGTAAAAGCACTCCAAAGGACTTTAAATTTGATTTTGGAAAGTAAAGTAAAAATTTAGAATGTATAAGATATGTACGAGATGTGTGTAAGATAGTACATATGTACTTAAAAGGCTTCATAAACATGTGTAAAAGTACTCCAATGGACTTAAGAGAGACATGAATTTGATTTCAAAATCCATAGTGAAAGTTTAAAATGTGTGAGATGTGTGCGAGATGTATCATCTCGCACATATCTTGCACACATC
>JBBPDI010000009.1:15592182-15602444 GCA_037974545.1 Cucumis variabilis | reverse complement strand
CAAGGAAGAAAGACGATGATAATGAATTGCTCAGACAACGGAAGCTCGATCTAGGGCAGCTTCTTCAGCAATAGCGAAAAAGAAGGGGCACAGAAAACTCTGAGGGCTATATATAAACAAATCGCTGCTTACATGGAACCCACGTGGATGATCTCAGTTCGCTAATGAATATGATTTTACCTTAATTAATTTTTTTCTTTTTATCAAATTACCAATTTAGTCATCCTATCTATTTGGTTTATAAAACGGGAAAAGAAGTATCTACGATCTTTATAAATTCTCAATCATTACATTTTTTTCTCTTTCTATTTTTCTATTTAGGAAAATTCTTTTATTGTGATTTTAGATTTTTTTTTAAATAATGTTATTTTAATATTTATCAAATAAAAATAGTGTAGAAAAGATAGATTTAACAAAAAAATATAGTAGTAAAGTGGTATACTCAATACACACGCTTTAACTCCTGCTAATCTCCCCCTAACCCTCCACCCTCGCAAGCTTCTTTCTTCTTTCTTCATTTTTTTCCTTTTCATTGTTAATGTAATGTAATTTTATTTGTATTGATTATTTAATATATCCATTTTCAATTTCCAATCATAAAAAAATGTTTCTTTTGATTAATTTCTTTTCTAACAAGCTTTAAAAGTTCCTTTTTTTAGTTTTTAAAATTTAGTACAATTTTTTAGACCATCGATAAAAAGGTAGATAACAAACGAAGGAATTTAGAAATAGAAATAGTGTATTTACACTAAATTTAAAAATAACATTAAAAAAACAAATAAAACAAAATTGTTATCCAACTCTCATTTTAACTTTTTCTCTTAATTATATTATTACAAACTTATCATTGTATTTAAAAAGATGGACAATTTTGAACTTTCTTCTCAGTAAATAGACTTGTACATCTACGTTGTTGTTTTTTATTTTTTTTTTTATTTTTTTTTTTTGTAGAGTGTATGTATCTATATTTACGATTTGGTGTTTGAGTTCATATGTTAGAAGTTGGATGTTGAGTTAAGTTTACATGTTGGGAGTATTTGATGTCGTTTTTTACTTCTTACCTAAATAATAGTTTTTATGGTAATTATTTCTCTTAGGAAACTTTTATACAAAAATTCTACATGTACATTTTTTTAATAAGAATTTTTTTTTAAGTAGACATGTACTTTTGGGTCATGCAATTTTTTTTTATTTTTTAAAATTTAATAATCATATTTTACATATTTGTTGATGTGACCTTTATAGTTATGTTGGACAAAATTATATTATAATAAAATTTGGATTTATATTCTAATTGAGAATATAATTTGTACCACATAATGACCATATTGATGGCATATTACATGATTTGCACAAAAAAGTATGTAAGAAATGTCATATTCATCAACCTATTTGTATGATTCAAAAAATTATTTTCCTACGAATATTACATTGACAGTTTAAGAAATGATATTGACAATATTTATCTTTCCTGATGCTAACATTAGTGTTGAGAACAAGTCATTGATAGAGGTTTCCAATGCTGGACAAGGTTTTTCTAGCATTAGAAAAAATATTTGTTGTTAAAAACCAAATTGCTTATAGTGTACAAGTGCATGTAGATATGCATATGTACATATGTATGTATATACATATACACATACATATATATATATGATGAGGACCAACAAATGACCAAGTCCTTTTGCGGAAGAAAATTACATAAATGTCTGTTGGACAACTTTCTTTTACCTCTCAAACTCTAGGTAATCTTCTAACTCAAATTCTACTATCTTTTAGCCATGATACAGGCTTTTATTGAAATTTTTTTTTAATAGTACTTCATTTTCGTTTAAACTCTTTTCAGAAAAATTGTTTAAAATAAAAACATCCAAGTATCTTATAATTTTTTTTCAAAAGTATTTTTATATATAAGTTCGATTGGTTTGGGTATATGGAAAAAACGTTTTTTATTAATGTGAAATTTCTAGAATGACTATAAATTACTATACACGCTAAAATAATGGTTATCAGAGTTGGTGAAGGTTTTCATCATTAGAGTTGGTGATCGACAAAAATTGTGAAAGTTAGTCACAAAAGGTGGTTGGCAGGAGTGACGACGGAAGTACCACAGTTAGTGACGAAGCCTGAGCGCACAACGACTTATTAAAGTTGGTGTGCATGTGTTGGAAAACGAACTAGGGCTAAATGCAACAGAATTAACATAAAAAGTTTTATCTAACCCTAGAACGTAAACAGATTGTGCATAAACAATTAAATCACGAATAATTATACCTTTTGTATCGAACATATCCAAATCGAATTGTCTCTGTTCTTGTAAGAAAGATCCTTCAATTCGTATCACAAAAACACTGCAAAATCACAAGCATTCTCTAACAGTATCCACACGCAAATTGGAAATTTGATGAGTCAAGTCTACTAGAACCTCACAAAATGATAATTTTGACTTTCTCTATTCTCTCTCTATGTAGAACGATTTTTATGTTTTTACTTGTATGTAAATAAGACCCCTAAGGTCTTATTTATAGGCTTCCTAGGGTTTTCTAATAAGCCTAGGATTCTTAATAAACTTTTAATTCAACAATTGGTCTTATTAATTATGTCTCGTAATAAGTTTTCAATTAAAAAATTTAGACAGACGACCTACTTTATACGTGATTTTACACAAATGTCTCAAAATCTCATTAATTTTCTAATTAAGATTATCAGATTTTTAATGATCATTTTATCCCTCACATTAATTATAAATAATATATATTTTTGGAATTATATAATAATATATACCATAATTAACTTATATCACATTTATTATGAATATTAAAACTTACTTATTTAATAAATTAAATATATAATTATTTTATTTTATTTTTCTTATATTATATCATTTATTATATATGAAAATTAATTATGGTATATATTTTAGTCAAATTTGGTAATAATATATTGAATATTTTCCACAAAAGTAACGTATTTGTCTTAATTGCACATTGAACAAAGATTTTCTATCTACCGTTTACTACTTTAAGTATCTTTCACCATTTTTCTATCCACTTTTCGTTGTATTTCACCTGATTTCCATCCAATTTATATATCACCGATCAATATTTGTTTTTCCTGTCATCTCCTATCCAACGTCATTTACCCTTTTTTCGTCCACTTATCCAGTGAGTGCATATTTCGGTTTATTTATTCGTTCAAATTATCGATTAAAAAAATTCTACCGTGAACTTTTCGGTCATCTCCTTCAACTATTAGTTTCATGCTATTAATTTTCTTTATTGAATTGTGAAATATAGTATACATTATGTAATGAACTTTTTTTTTCCTTTTTCTATAAACTAGTGTTAGTTAATGAACTTTTTTTAAAAAAAAAATAATATGATATATAGTATATAATGAACTTCTTCTCCCTTTCTTAGTATATACGATTGCATTATTAGAATGATTCTATGTCGTGCTAATTATGTACACTTTCATTTTTATAAGAATAGATAAGCAATAACACATACTTATTCTATACCAGTACATATTTCAAATATTGTTATTATATGATCATTATATATTCATGCATATCTGCAATAACACGTAAGCAGTGACTCATATATTAGTATTTTTTTGTCAAGTATGTCCAAAATTGCAGTATATTATGATAGTTTTTTCAATGATTGTGATGACCACATTATTATTATTATATACCACTGCATATTAAAACAATTTTGTGTTGTGACCTATATATACACATATATTTAAAATAATACGTAAGCAGTAACAAGTATAATTCTATTATTTCTTGTCATGTATGACCAAAATTGTTGAACATTATGATCGTCATCTCCTTCAACTAAATTGTTTCATGTGACTAATTTTCTTTCTTAAATTATGTAATATAGTATACCGTAAATAATGAACTTCTTTTCCCTTTCTTATTTAATACTACTGTGTGTGGTTAATGAACTTCTTTTTTAAGTTTCTAGACTTTGGACCATTTATTCTTTTTTAGGATCAATGGTGCACCCTGCGAACGTACAACATAAAAAATATCATATAATTTATTGTATATATCATATATAATTAAGTATTAAACATTAAACATCAGACACAATATATAATTAAGCAACAAACACATAATATTTCATATATGTTGCAATATATATTAAATATCATTAAGCATTAAATATTAAGCATCTAACATTTTTCGAGAAAGTAATAATCTTATCTTTACCTTCAATTACCATCTTAAAATGTTTTAGGTAGGTAAATTAGTATCTAACATTTTTATAAAAAAGTTTATATAAGTTTATAAGTTGTTTGTGGACATTTATGATTGTAGGTTTATAGTTAATTCAAAATTTGAGAATGATTGAGTTTGGAAGTCTGTTTATCCTAATTTTTTTTAAGATAATGGTTACAAATATTTAAATTTTGATATGTTGCATCATTTGCATTTTCTATAAATAGTAACATATCAATTTTCCATTTCTATGCTAAGTTAGATTATATGTCAATCCTTTGAATTTTTTTATAATAAAAAAAACCATGTGTTAGATGAATTTTAGATTTATTGTAGTCTATTTAATTTTTATTTAAATTATTGTTACTAATATATCATGATAGGTTTGTAGATTTGATGGTGAACATGAATTGGTATTAGGTCAATCATTGATTTTTTTTAATAAAAAACCATGTAAACAAATTTTAGTTTTACTATAATTTATTTAATTTTTTTTAAACTATTATATGGTTACTAATACATTGTGATAAATTTTCAAGTTTGATGATTAACATTTTAATAGAAGATTTGGAACCTTTTCAATATACTTGGAATTTCAAGGGAAGTTGAAAGATATAAAACAAAAAATGAGTAAGTTTTAGAGGTGTTAAAAGTCATCGTACTTAAAACGGCAATAATACATTTCATATTTATTTATTGTTTATAATTTAATAAATTAAGTTACTTAAAATGTTTCACAATCTAATAATTTTCATCACTCTTTGACCTTATTAATAATCAATACATATATACAAAATCCAAACTTAGATTTTGTCCACTTTGATGCTCATTGTTGATTTCACAGCATTTGTAAATGTGCGATTTATTAATTTAATTTTATAGAATTTTTTCTTATTCCTTTAATTTGTTAATAATTAATACATATATACAAAATCCAAACTTTAATTTAAAAAACTTATAGAGTTTTATCCATTTTGATGCTCAATACTGATTTTGCAACATTGTAAGTTAGACTTAAATTTGAGTTTGTACAATTTATTAATTTAATTTTATAGAGTTTTTCCTCACTCTTTTACTTTATTAATAATTAATACATATATACAAAATCCAAACTTTAGTTTAAAAAATTTATAGAGTTTTATCAATTTTGATGCTCACAGTTGATTTGATCATAACATTGTAAGTTTGACTTAATTTGTGTTTGTGCGATTTATTAATTTAATTTTATTGATTTTTTTAGTTTTCAATGCTGCTCTATTTTACAATAACTATTAACAAAGGCTCAAGGGACAAATAATATTATATGTTGAAATTTATCTTCTTATACCTAGACAATAATTATAGGTTGTAGTTACACTTTATAGAGTTATCTCAATAAAAATAACAAAACATTTGTTAAATTCAAATGTTGAAAATTTAATGAAAAAAAATATGTACATAACGAGGTTACTCCTTAGGTAAGACTAAATGAGTTCATATCAATTATTTACTCCCTCTTTTGAGATTGAAAGTTTATCCTCTATCCCTATGGTTAGAGTATTAAAAATATATTAGTTTAATAAACTAATGTTTTATTTCATTATCATATTATATTTCTTTAAAATTGTTGAACGTTCCTTAATTCAATATTATTTTCTTTATATATATATAATTTCGAAAGAAAGAAAATATAAATAATTTCAAAAGAAAGAAAGGTCTTGACACGTGCAACACACGTCTATGTATTCTAGTATCTTTAAGCAGCAAACACATAATATATCATAAATTTAAATACAATGTAAAATATGCTCACATATATTGTTATCTAATATTATGTTAAATATACAAGGGTATATAGTGATCTATTTAAATCGAAAATAGTTTCAGTCATAGTAAGATTTTATAAGTTAACTTTCAATATATAAAAAAAATTAGAAAAATCACCTATATTTTACATGATTTTTCACTAATGTCCTAAGATTTCATTTATTATCTTAATTAATATTCCGTGTTTTTCAGAACCATTTTAACATTCACGTCAATATTAAATATAAATGATTTTTTGGGTCTTTTAAAAAATATAACAAAACGGTACACGTTATAGAACAATTTCGAAAACAGAAAAAGTCTACAATGAAAAATATCAAAAATGCTCCGTGATTAATTAACATATATTCAGCGCGAGTAATATATTTGGGGAACAATCATTTACATTTAGCTATTTTTTCCTATACGATCATTAAGATTTGGGTTTAGGGTTTAGGGAACCTTAAACCCTAGATTTGGGTAGCCAAATCTAAATGATTTTTTTTCAAGATTTTTTGGTACGCGATTGTTTAGATTTGATACATGATCGTTTAATTTAATTGTTTAAATTTGGGTAACCTAATCTAAGTGATTGTTTTTCAAAAAAAAAAATTATTACGCGATCGTTTAAATTTGACACATTATCCTTTACATTTTGCACTTGATCGTTTAGATTTGGCACTCGATCGTTTAAATTTGGCATACGATCGTTTAAATTTAATCATTTAAATTAGGGTAACCAAATCTCATCAATTTTTTTTCAAGATTGTTTGGTAGACGATCGTTTAGATTTGGTACATGATCATTATATATAGAACATGATCGTTGATTTGGCTATTTTTTATACACGATCATTTACATTTGACAATTTATTATCTCAATGATTCTTTTTTCATGATCTTAAAAAACCAAACAACATTTTAAAAAAATTACAGAAGAAGAGAAAAATACAAAGAAAAGTAAAAGAAAAATACGAAGAAAAGTAAAAGAAAAAAATTACAGCAAAATTGACGATGAGAAGGGAAAGAAAAATTGTAGAAGAAAGAATATGAAAATGAAGGGTAACATATTTAAAAAATAATTGCAGAATAAGAGAAAAAGACGAAAAGAAAAAATATCGCAGAAAAGGAAATGAAAAAAAATCACAAAAGTGAAGAGAAGAAAGATGATGATAAGAAAGGATAGATCTGAAATTTAAAAAAAATGGTAAGTTTTCATTTTGTTACACGGACCATAAATATTTTATCATTTTTTTATATTTATGAAAATTAACATTGGTTTTAAAAAATATATAATAAATATTACCTTAATTATATTATACCAAATTTATTATCTATTTTATAACTTCCTTAATTATTATAATAAATAAACTACAGTTATATGTGCATTTATTATTAGGATATCATATATTGTAGATTTACTTTTAATATGATATTAAGTTGAAGCTAATGTGGTAATACTATATTTAATAATTTATACAAATTCACTTTATTCAATTTCATCCTCAACTCAATATCAATTTTTCACAAACTTACTTTTCGATGTTGTCCATCATTACAATTTTCTCTGATCAATTTTTCCATTTGGTATTCTGATTTTGTTCTTCCCCTTTCCCATCTCCTTCAAATATATCCGACAAGTCCGGAAGTTTTTTCGTTCATATTTCTTTATCCTTCTTATTTATGTAAATTTTGTCATATATATTTCATGTTTAATTTTTCATGAAATGTCTGTAAACTAAAAGTTCAGTGAGTTCAATATTCTGGTCCTCTTCTTCATTTTTTGGTTTCTTAAATATTATGTGAACAATATATACTATTATATATCTCTATATAATCTAATTTTTTTTGTGATATATTAGATATATACACCTGCATATTTTTAATAATACATAAGTTGTGACACAAAAAGTTATATTATTAATTGTTAGTGCATATTCGTTTCATTAAACTTATTTCTTTTCTTATTTTGTTTCTTAAATGTGCTGTCAACAATATATTGTGATGGTTTTTTCAATGACTGTGACAACTACATTAGTTATAGTGTTTTCGAGATATTAGTAAATAAACATATGTCTTTTTCAAGACTTTACAATAGTTTTCTATCCAAGTTAGGTGATAATATTGATATATACTATTTCTTTCAATGTATATTTGTTTCATTATTATTATATATCACTGCATATTTAAAACAATTTTGTGTTTGACCTACATATACACTTGTATATTTAAAATAATACGTAAGTAGTAACACTTATTATTTATTATTAGATATGACCAAAATTACTGAATATTATGATGGTCATCTTCTTCAACTAATTGTTTTATGTTATTAATTTTTTTAAATATGTAATATAGTATACAATATATAATGAACTTATTTTTTAAGTTTCTGGACTATAGATCGTTTATTCCTTTTTAGGATCAATGGTGCATCATGTGAATGTACAATATAAAAATATCATATAATTTACAATGTATATCATATATCATTAAGTATTAAGCATCACACACAATATATAATTAAGCAGTAGACACCTAATATTTTATGTATGTTAAAGTATATATTGAATATCATTAAGTATTAAATATTAAGCATCACACATAGAATATATCTTTAAGCAACAGGCACATAATATATCATATTATACCGTAATATCTTTTTCTAATTGTATTGATATAAATTGGTACTTTCACATAATGTAAAATTTGTTACAAAATTAAAATACAATGTAAAATATGCATACATACATTATTGTCTAATATTATGTTAAATCTATAGGGTATATGATGTAGCCTAAGTAACCTCAAGGAGAAATCCTTCAAGAACCAAGATTATGCATTTTTATTAGAATGAATAATATGCTTCATACAAGAGGAAGAGACTCATATTTATAGATTTCTATTACAATTGGGGATAAAAAGGAAATTAACCTAGAATATTACCTAATTACCCTATTAACTCTTAGCCTTCTTTACATCATTCTATCCCTCCAAAAAGAAAAACCCGTCCCGAGTTTTACAAAGAAGAAATTAACGGAGTATGACCAAACCATCCTTCTATGTTCTGAACAAAGATATTATGACCAAAGGGATAAACTTGAGACAAAAAATCAAACATGACCACTAAAAGATGAACCTCTCCATCAATTGTAAACCTAAAAAAGATGTTTCCTTCAATCTCACTGAAACCCGTATTCAAAGAATCAATTTTAAAAGAATTTACTTTCGAAGAAAATCCTTCAAGAATCATATTTTCTTTATCATTCGCTTCAAGTTCTATGGTTTGAAGATTCATTTCCACCGCAACCAATATATCGTTGTTCTTGTTCGATTTTTGCTTGGTGTTTGATACTTCTTTTTTATCTTCTTCGTTGGATTTTTCTTCACTTGTGACCATTTCCAAATCAACATTTTCAAAATCTTGTTCTTCAATTTTATCTTCAAGATTTCCTATTTGAAAATTTTCCAACTGTGATTCTTTTGTTTTTTCTTTCATATATGAAACAAGTCTGTTCTTGGACTCTTGCAAATAAATTGATGGTTGATCTACATGTTGAGTCACTCTTGCAAAATCTTGAATGCAATCTTGAAATCTTGAGGAAACTTTTTGATACTTTTGATTAGGTCTCCTATGTTCTTGAGCTTCAAACCTCTTTTCTCGAGGAATTTGGTAGTATTCTTGAATTCTTACCTGGGGTTCTTGGTAATCTTAGACTGGTTTTCTCCTTTCTTGCACTTCAAACTTTCTTTCTTGATGATTTCGTCCAGCTCTATGTACTCCAACCCCTCGAATGCCTCGTTGCCCCCAATCTTGGACAAAATCTTGACGATTCTTTAATTCATCCAACGGCCAATCTTTACGTTGATTTCTTGAAAAATTGGTTTAATTGAATCGTTGGGTCATTCTTTGATATTGTCGCCTGCTTATGTCGTCCCAAACTACCTCAGAAACATCATCGGAGTCACTAGAATCAAGTTTCCAATTTGGATAGTGATAGTTTTTTTGAAAAAATCGAGCATGGCCAAAATTGGAATATTGAAAATTTTCATCCGAATCACTTGAATCAGAACCCCAGCATTGTTTATGGGAGTAAAATTGATTTTCTTGTTTATACCTTTTGCTGGTTTTTTTCTTGGACATCTTTGATTGATAGAAGTCCATTCTTCAAAAATCTTGATAAATCTTTGGTGTCTTCTTTCTTTCTTGGAATTTTAAGGGTTCCCCCTAATTAGATGTGTTGTTT
>JBBPDI010000009.1:15574976-15590172 GCA_037974545.1 Cucumis variabilis | reverse complement strand
TAGAATACTAATTAACGACATTTATTTTATGTCATGAAATAACTTATTGCGACAGTTTTTTATAACTGTCATAGAAGAACTTTCCATAACTCCCGCTTCTATGACTGAAAATAACTGTCACGGATTTTGTTCGCGACAGTAAATAACTGTCGTCGTAGACCATTTTTCTTGTAGTGCTCACTTTCTATTATGATAGAACTTTTATCACTTTCAATCATTTTTTAATTTGTGAAAAATGTAGTGAGTTAAATTTTGTTTGCAATAGGACACTATCACTGACGCACAATAATAGAACTTGATCACTTTGTATAAGTTTTTTATTCACTTTGTATAAGTTTTTTAATTTGTGAAGATGTAAAATTAGTTTGTAATAGGACACTATCACCTTCTATCACTAAATAGATAGTGATAAAACTCTATTACTTTTTATCAATTTTTTATTATGTGAAAATGTAGTGAGTTAAAATTAGTTTGCAATAGAACTCTATCATTTTTAACAGTGATGAAGTTCTATCACTTTCTATCAGTGACTGATATAGCTACATTGATATCTTCCTAGTTAGCTTTTTATATAAATGTCTTTTTTTGGGTATTATATTGATGTAAGAAATTAGTTTGTTTCTCTTCTTTTTCTTTTTCATTCTTTGTTTAGATATATCAAATTGATGGAAGAAAGATAGATAACAATAGAAGTGATCTATCACTGTCTATCAATGATAGACTGTGATAGGATTATTAATATTATCTTTGGTATATTTGTAAATGTTGATTTCTTTTTCTATTTTTCTTTATTAGGTTCATCATATCAACAACATTAAATAACATGTAATGGATGGTGATAAACAATACAGTTGAACTTGGGATCTTGCAACTATCGAGTATGAGATTTTCATGAAATTCCTTGTTCTCATGCGCTTGCTGTTCTTCAGATCCTTAACCTAGATACATGTTCTCATGTATTTGATTATTATCATTCAAAGCATCACATAGTTGTCAACATATATGAATTATGTGTTCGACCTATTCGAGTTCATTTAAATTAGAGGATTGTAGATGATGGCGTCAGAGTGTTACCACGCCTACTTTTAAACATCTAGCTGAAAGACTTAAAAAATTAAGAATCCCATCGAATGGTGAAGCTAAAAGTAGTTCTTCAAGATGTATAGTAGTTTTCGTGACAAAGATCACAATTCTAGAACTTACAAACTTTGTCAAATTAATCAATGATGTAATCATTATAGTTGCCTTTTTCCATTGTATTGTGGCAAATGGATATGGATTAGAATTTATAAATGTTAATTTTTCCTTTTATTGGTTATGTTATTAAGTTTGTAAATGAATTGAACGATATTTTATATCAATAAAATTCTTCAATGCCTTTTGTTTAATATTCAATCTTTGAATTGAAACATGTGATATGTAAATTTATACACACCGATACACATTGATACCTTTATATTAGTATCTATCATTGATAGAAATTGATAAAAAGATATTAATTAGTATGTAATTAATTTACATTGATACATTTTTATTAGTGTTTATGATTGATAGAAATTGATAGAATGTTAGCATTGATAGACACATAGAGCGTGTTGATAGTATTTCAAACATATTCTCTCAATAAGATATATTTAACTCACGAGATACACAATAGATTCTATGTATATTTTTTCAAATTAAATTTTAAAGAATAATCCTTGATGGTCAATTGATAGAACACCAAATTTTATCAAGTAAGAATTCTCTTTATTACTTCGTAATTAGAAATGAATACAAGAGATCGAGTTGAGAATATCTCAATTCGATAGTCACACCTTATTCTGCCTTCCTATCTCAAGGATTTGCAAGAATATTCTGAACTACTTTTTGATCGTCTTTTCTCTCCCCAGCTTCTCTTATTTATACTAATATATTCACTAACTAATGGGTTGCTAAATACCCATTTAAGAATCCTAACAGTCTAACAACCAATAACAGAATAACAAAAATAACAGACTAACAACTTTTTAACTATCCCTGTGCCTCTTCGTGCTTTTTTCTTCAGGAATTTCCTTAGGAATTTCCTTCTTCTTTCTCCTATTGTAATAATGCAGGATTGGTGGTCTATCATTAATTGTTCCAAATTTGATTTCACACTCATGTTATTTTGTTGAATTTGTGAAAAAATTATGGTAGACAATGTAACTTTAGGATATTATTAATGTAAATATGTTTGAATGATACTCAGTGATACCTTTCTATCTCAGTTACTATCACTAATAAAAGCTTATACATCAGTGATACACACACCAATAAACAAATATTTAGTAGTTTATTCTTGATGTGTGCCTAATAGAATTTCATTCAACATATACATCAATCTTAATAACATCATAGCAGATACACCATATATATGCTTGAAAATTTTGTATAACATTATTAATATGAATTCACTCATATGTAAAATCAACATTCATTGTTGCTATAGAATTTACATCTATTGAAAACCAAAATGTTGTTTGTTGTCGACATAAGTAAAATTTTCTAGTCTATAATCTAGTTTCAAAATATAACATTTATAAAATAAGTAGTTCATTGTCACTATTACAAGCATTTGACAACTTTGACTCTTTGTACAAATGTAACAACAATAGAACATGAACCGCTTACACAAAAGTTAACCCCCCCTTTCAAATTCTCTCCATGATCAAATTACCCGGTCCATTAACAACCCAATCTCTCAACTTTGACTCTTTCTACAAATGCAACAACAATAGAATCGGTAAACCTTGACTCCTAAAGTGTCATCCAAGTCACGGGACTAACCTGAAGCGTCATCGATTGAGGATCCCATGCAAGAGGATATGTCCAACTCTTGGAAAAAATGTTCTGACTCGTGGAAATTGCTCAAGAATTTTGTCATAGTACCTGTAGACACAAAAACTAAAATTAAACAAACATTAAATACCAATCCTTTTTCATCGTTAAGACCTAAAAGATAATAGGTTTGATTATTGAAAGTTAGCAAAAATTGATTTGAGAGGATTTAAACTACGAATCTCTTGATCTTTAGCAGATATAAATATAAAGTTTTAGTTAACTTCTAAACATCTCATCTAAATGCTTCAACCTTTATTCCTTCACTCAACTTTAACTGCAGAAATATGGACACATGAAGATCATTAAATAAGTCATTTAGATTACCAACATAGCTAGAGATGAAATATATATATATATATATATATATATATATATATATAGTCATCTGGAAAAGGAGGCTTAACAGGCAAGACAAAATAAACCTCATAGAGCTATTCTCCAACTTTAATATTCCTAGAAAACAAATTTAGACCTCACACTTATAAGATCTCAGTGACTATTGTGTTTAGTGTGACACTAGCACTTTCAAAGACACTGATTTTGAGCCTAAATACTACACCAAAATGAATAAGCACAATGAAGAATTAATTCAGTTTCCAAAGTCTTTCATTAAAGTACCAACAATAAGGGCAAGTGAATAATTTAGTTTTTCCATGTCATTAAACATAAGTTTACAACAAGAAAAAAATTAATAAACTCATTGTTCATATCAATCTTTAAGATCAAGTGACAAATTCACAACACAATTATAATAATAAACTTGAGTAGACTAACATTGAACAAAAAACTTTAAATAATTAATAATAAACTAAATCGAACTCAAATAACAACTATAGATAATTCATCATAAAATATATAATAGGATATGAATTACTTTGCCATCTCCTTTGACGTATGTTTGGGGAGGGAAACCTAGGCCCAAGATTCAAAATTCAACATACCCCTGTATCCTGGTAACATCATCCTTACATGTTCTAGAGGTTTATTAGAGTGAAAATCGTCTCCACAAACCAACATGAATCCTTTCAGTATGCTTTGTCCTCACTCACATGCTTCTTTGGAAAATTCCCAAGAGGTCACCCAACATAGAATTACTCCAAGCTAAGCACGCTTCACTATGGAGCTCTTATGATCGAGCCACCGAAAAGGAAGGTGCACTTGTTGGTATAGGTAGTAACTTTTTAATTCTATTAAGTATTTCTTAACCTCACTACTTTCATGTCCCCAGGATCCCTCTCATTCAGATGTGATATCGATTCATTCATGTCCCTCTCCTAAACTTGGAGCGTTACAAAAGACATATACAAAACTAGTCTAAATAAATTACATACCAGAATAGACAAGGCAGACAGTGGGGACCACAACACCATAGGACTAGGGAGGAAGCGACGAAGACGGCGGTGACGCAACAATGGCACAAGCAACAGTGTTCTCCTTCTCCCTAATTTTTTTCTTCCCCTTATAACAAGAGGGTTTTTAAAGGGAAACTCTCGATGCAACCTGATGAGGGTCAGGAGTGCCCCATAAATGCCGATGCTTTATTTAACACATCAAAAGTTTGCATTTGTCTCCTAAATTCGCACAACACAATGTCAAGAGATGGTGCACTACTGCCGATGCATACCTTAAGCGTCGGGAGATACTATGTTTTCCGACACATAATTTTGTGCGTTAGAAGATCTAAAATTTCTTGTAGTGTCTAGTCATTCCCTTTGGATTGTTACAAATTGATTTGGAGTTTTTAGAATTTGATATTGGGGGTTTACTAATTGGGTTGCTAATTTTCAAACCCTAGGCTTTCCATATCTTTGTCATTAGAGTACAAACTCTAAATTGGGCATATGTTTAATTGCTTTCTTGATTGAGTCTAGTTTCTAATTAGGTTTTTGTTTGTTCTTGAAAAAAAATTGACAGTAAATTGAATTTGATTGTGTTGTTAGAAGGTTGGAATCGAAAAGAGTTAAAATTAAAAAGTTTAGATTAAAAAAATTGAAAGAAAAAATGATGCCAATGATCAAGGTGAGTGAATCTGGAAGACAAAAAAAAAAAAAGAAAAAAAAAAGAAAAAGAAGAAGAGTTGACATCAGTGAAGTGAGTTTTTAGAGGTTTTAAAAAAAATTAGAAGTAGGTCAAGCAAGCATGTCAAGTACGCACATTAATTAAGTAGCCGAATTTTCTAAGGTTTTAAGTTGATGAAATTTCATAAAATTGATTGTTTTTTAAAGTGCATTTATTCGATGATTTAGATTAGGTTTTCGGTAAAATTAGTGTCGTTTTTATTCTTCATTCTTTGTTTTTTTTTTGTCAGTTTTGTCAAGTAGTTAGCCTTTGTTTGTTCATCTTGCATGATTCTTTGAATTCTGAATATTAGATTATTAATTTTAGATATCATAATTTTTGTTGTTTCTTGTCTAGTTTGTCAAATCTCGAACATTAGGTTTTTTATTTCTAGTTTTATTTTTGTAGCATTCAATTGGGTCTTTGCTTAAGTTTGACACTTTACAGTCATTCTTTCTTGGTTTGTTGTTGGTTTGCTCTTCAGAACTTGGTTGCAAAATTTTGACCATCACGCTAGTGAAAAAGAGTTCGTATTTGTGATGGAGAGTTACAAATTGAAGGTAAACACAAGCGAACTTCACCTTTGAGAGAAACACATGAGGGAGGGAGTCATGAGGTCCACTTTTGTTTTAGTTGCTTTTGTTTTGCAGCAATGGAAAGCAATGGAGGTGCTCTACAAGAATAGTTTACTAAAAGGACTAAATGAGAAAGTCATGCAACACTTGGAGATTTTAATTAATGCGAGGTTAGATGGACTAGAATAAAGGTTACAATCTAAGGAAAGACCTAAAGTGAGGATACATGTTATAGGGGATCCTGAGGAGGAAGCAAATTCAGAGCAAAATGAATTTGACTGACCTTGTTATAGATGGGCTTAGGAGAGAGGAGCGACATGACCCAAGAGAAAGAGTTTTCACAACAGAAGACCACAAGAAATAAGAGAAAACCACCATGGGGATGGAGGTTTTGTGTAATAAAGTTAACTTTCCAAAATTTCATGGTACGTCTAATCCTAAAGACTTTTTCCAATGGGAAGATGTGAAAGAACATACCTTTCGTGGTAACGATCTCTTTAAAGAGAAGAATTCAATTATCTCTATTACACATTTTAAGGGGTTTGCACAAACATGGTGGGATAAGGCGTGTTCTAAGATGAGGTGGTGATAGGATTAGAGGGTTCAGAGTGTAGATATGGTTAAAATTGAGAAAACTCATGAAGTGTCTATTTGTGCGAAAACATTACTTAAGAGATTATGCACATCGACATCAGGCGTTATGCCAAGGGAGCAAAAGGGTGAACACTTACTATGAAGAATTGTTGTTACTACTTGAGAAGGTTAACATACATGGGGAAGAGGAAAATACCATGGATTGATTCTACAATGGACTTAGTGAGAAAATTGTCGATATGCTTGCCGACTGATAAAAAATTCAACCTTGTGAGGACTTGGAAGAGATGGTGCATGTCGCCATCAAGATAGAAAGGTTACTCCAAAAGAAATCTTCAAGGTACACTAAATATAAGCTCAATTTTAATGCCAACATTATTAAAAAGAAGTGTAATAACTGTGTCAATGCATGAACGTCATGTTTTGTCTAGTAATTAGTCATTAGATTACAAGGACTCACATGTTTGTAATCATGACATTGTTGTTGTTGAACCGCTTATTACTAGAGAATCATGTGATAATGGTAGTGGGGTAGTGGAAGTAGATGGTAATGAACTTGAAACTGACGTACTTTCTAGTCCACTAAAGTCCAAGGTAATAATTGATCTTACTATTTTATCATTGCTTTAAGGAGAGGAAAAACTTGTTGTGTGTGAGATGCAAGAGAAAAGGAATGAAACTAAGACAAAAACAATAGAAATACATAAAAAAGAAAAAGTGTGAAAACATTAATGAAAAAAAAACAAAAAAATGTGAGTTTGGAAATTTGTGAGAAAGAAAAGGAGTCTATTTTCTACCATGTGAACTCTCACCAAGTTTGCCTCTAGTTTTTTTTTTCTAGATAGTAAAAGCATTAAAGCAAAGCTCCATATGTCGTCTAAGTTCTTTCGATGGCACAAACTAAATGGAGACTTGAAGGACTAATATTCCTTTCAAAACTAGGAGGAATACAAAGATAGTTTCTACCTTTAACATCTCATGATTTTAAGACTACTTTACTAGGTTTTGATTTGGATTCGAGGAAGAATCCTTCAAAAGAAGAAGACGATGATATGAACCATCTCAAATTATTAATTAAACAACTTCAAATTCAAATTCGAAGATATATATTATTTCTTCAACAACTTCAAATTCCAGCTGCAACATAAATACATATGTAACATATATATTTATGTAAATTAATTTAGTTACATATATCCATATGTAAATTTAGTTAAACCTAGTAAATCAATTTCGATTACTGAAATGGGTATTTAGTAAATGATGTCTCCTTCGCCCTTCCAGCTTAATGTTCGCAACAAAAATAATCTATTAAAATAACATCCACAATAGTTATAGAATGCAAAAGCACCACAACAACTTAAATAAGCAAAATAACATAAACACGAGACATCAGAGGAGAGTAACATACATTTTAATTAATCAACAAATTAAGTAGATAGAGAGAAAGAGAATACCTGAGATTACGATTAGAGCGAGTTCCGTCGAAGTGAGCGAGACTCCATTTAAGTAACCCATCCCAGTTGGGACCATCTCTCACCCATAGCCATTAAAGAATTGAAGGAAGCCCTAAATAAATGAATATGATAGATTAATGAGAAGTGAAGTACAAATTTGAATGAAGGAAGTCCTAAGATACAGCAAGGAAGTAACTGGCACCTCAATTGGTAATACATTCAACTGTCGTGGAATACCTACCGTTGTTTGCCATTCGTCACTGATTGTCGTCTGTCATGGGTCATCAACAGTTGGCGTTCGAGTTGGTGTGTGTCGATGTTCATGTCGATCACTAAAGAACTTTTGTGTGGCCGACCGAAACATTATGGCCGATCATCAAGTTTTGTGGGTCGCTGTCAGCCGATGAGAAAACAGAGGAGTGTTGTGTGGTCGGTCGAAAAGAGCAGATGGAGATGAAATGGGGGTTTTGGAATTTCTTTTTTGTGGATATGGAGAGAAAGTGGAGGGGTTTGTGGAAGCGTAACACACAAATTTTTTTTTAAAAGTTTTTTTTGCACTTTTTAGTATTTTCGTTTCTCCCCTTTTTTCTCCTATTTTTTATAGCATAATACAAAACATGCTGTGGTTGGATGCTGTTAAAAGACACATTTGTTGTAGTGAGAAAAAAATAAATGAATAGATATGGAAGAAAATTAGTTGTTGTATGAGATGCAGATCCTTTGGAGTAAGTCCCTACCAAATGCAACCTCCAACTAAGTTTTACTTCATCATGGGATTAGATTGTTTAGGATAAAGAAAAAAAAAGACAAAAAAAAAAGAATAAGTAAAAACTTAGTACTTTGTAGAGAAATCGATTTTTTTTTGTAGAAATTCTCTTCAAATAATTCTTTTCCCTCGCAGAGATTCACTTTAAATAATATTTTTCTCTCTCATAAAGATTCTCTCTAAAGAATTTTCGTCTTTTTCCAAATTACCAAAGGTTCCTATTTATAGACTCGGGTTGTACCACAAATTAGAAAAATTCAATAAGTATAAAATCAAATTAGATATTAGGTGATTTTATGTAAAATAAATTATTTTTTTTCTAAAATAATAGAAATGAAATATTATGGGATTTTTTGAAAAATAAATTGATTTTTTTCCTAAAATGATAGAGATAAATCAAATGGGATATTAATAAATTATTTTTTTTTCTAAAAGAAATAAATCAAATGTTATATTATGAGATTTTGTCTCAAATGAATTAATTTGTTTTTTTTTTCTAAAATGATTATATATGTGCATTAAGTTTTTTCTGTTTAAAATAAAATATTTTTTTTAAAAAAAGATTATTATAAGATTTCATATTATTACAAAATTTTACATTTTTTTTAAAATAAAAATCTTAGGCATTATTCTACTATTATTTTTTAAAAAGAATATAATAAAAAAAGTAAGGTAAAGTTAGGTGGCTACAAAATTGTACTTGATAATTTTGATGTAATTTTAGTATTTTTCAGTTTTATCTTTTTTTTTAATAACATTTAAGTATGGTTAATTTAGTCTCTTTACAATGCATTAGAATCTAATTGGGAGACTATTTAAGTCTTGTCTTTAGGTTTTTTAAAGAGGTTTTTGATCATTGAACTTTTAGGATTTTTCTATCATTATAAATTCTTGGGTAGATGAGAGAGCCTCGTGACAACGTTTTTGCAATTCTTGATTCAGGGTTGCATGCTAAGAACATTCATTTAAGTTTGATCATTTTGCTTGGGGTGTGTTTAAACTTGGAGTGAGCAACTAGCTCTTATCTCTTTGGGTCTTGATCAAAAGGTAATCCAATTCTTGTTTTGTTTGTTGTCAAATTAATTTGAGAGGTTTTAGAATTTGATATTAACTTGCTAATAATTGTTTTTATTTAACCACTCAACATTAGATGAGTGATCGTAATACAAGAGAGGCCAGAGGGCCATATACATCAGTATTATACCTCCAGGCTAGTCATCAATGTAGAGTTGTTTAGGATGGTGAATATATTGATGTTGTATATTAATTTTAGATGACGTGGAGTTATTGTTAGGAGGTAGGTGAAATGAGACTCTTGTATAGAAGATTTGTTAAATGAAAAATTTGAGTAAGCAAATATTTATTATTATTTTAATCTAAACATGCATTCCCACATTGAGCAATGTGGAAGTCTCCCTTATAAACTTATATATTCATTCATGGGTTTAGACCCGAAAAAGTAGGTTTGTTGATATCTTCACACGCGCGCGCCGTCGCGGTTGATCGGGCATGGAGAGAAGAGGGAGATGAATAATAATATAATATATATGTTTTTTTTTCTAAAACTATCTTTAATTTTAAAACCATTTCTTATATTATAAACGTTTTTCTAAATTCAACTTTCCAAAATCGAAACAATTTCAAATTAAATGGTAATTATCAATCAACAATTTTTCTTTTTGTCATTAATCATTTGACTATTGGAGCCTCTCTCCCTGCTCAATATATATGAGTCTCATTTTTCTCTTCTAAAAAACACATAAATATAGCACAACGATTTCATACTCTCCCAAAATTCTCTTTCAGTATACTCGAGCATTAGAGTGTCTATTTGAGTGTTGAGAATTTTGATTAGTTCCAGTACAAAAGTAATCAAAGAATGAGGATGTTTTATCCTGGGGAGGATGGGGCAGTACAAATATGTTCGTATAAAAGAGCAGATGCGTGAAACGTCTTAAAAAAAGCGAGATTCGCTACTTAGCCATTTTCTAACCAGTTTCTGTTATACAACACACATTTTGACCAGACATTTTGATCAAGTGTTTTGCCCAGGCATTTTGACTAGTAGGCGAGATTGATCATTTGGCGAGTTGATTGTTAAACGTGTTGAACAGTAGGCGAATTGACCAATACATGAGCTGACCAAAGAAGGTGTTTTGTTCAGGCAAGATACCAATCTAATAGGCAAGATACAAGGTGAATTAGATAATTCTCTAGGTGTTAAGGCTTCTCAACGCATCACTCCTTCTAGACGAATTGCAACAACAATTTTAAGATGAACCATTCTATTGCGATGGCCGGACCATTCCAAGGCGATTTAATCTCCTTTGACCTCAATCGTCCTTTTCGCTTTGAAGGAGCATACTTCAAGAGATGGAAGCAAAAGATGTTCTTCTTCCTTACCATGAAGAAAGTTGTCGTCGCCTGTACCACTAGAAAACCAAGATTCCCAGAGTCCAATTCAACTGAGGAGCAAACTAAGAATCTTACCACATGGACAGAGACCGAATTCATCTATAAGAATTTAATTCTTAATGGTCTTTATAACGTCCCAAAAATTATGGTAATATTGAATTTAATTATCTTAATTTTGTTTAATTATGTTGTAACTATTGAGCTTTAATTTGAAATATTTGATTTAGAATTGATGGTTTTATGAAATTAAAATCAATTAAATACTTGTTGGTTGAATATTTAATTAATCAGTAGAATTAGGTTTTTTATGTTGTTGAGATTGAATTTAATTAAATAACTTGGATGTTTATTTACTTAAGTTAAAGAGTGAAAATTTTGTTAGAGATTTGATAATTATATGTATATGTGGTCATATATATATCTATAATTATTATGGAAAAGAGATAAAGATAATTTTAGCTATAGAAAATTAATTATTGTGGAAATTAATTATTTTTGAAAAAATTTAAATATTGATTGTGGAGAGAAGTTGATATGATTGGTTAAATAAGGAAAGAAATTGAATTGGATTTGTTTAAAAGGAAAATTGATAACTATATATTGGAATATAATTATTGAGAAAAGAAATGTAACATCCCAAATCTTTAAGGAGTTTTTATTAATTCTTAAATTATTTTGGGTGTTATATTCAAGATTGGAACTAAAATTTAATTATTGGGTTAAGATAATTCACGTTGAAATTTATGATATTTTAAAATAACTGATTTATTAGAGAAGATTTGGTTAGTTAAAATAATTGAGGATTTGAATTGATTTGGGATCTTGAAAGGAAAAGTCGATTTGGTGGAATTGGAATTAATTAAGTGTGTGTGTATATACATATATATATATATGTATGTATGTATGTATAAGAATTTGGATATTTGTGGAATATGATATTAATTATTTGGTTTTGTATAAATAATTAATATGTAAAAGTAAAGTTAATTACATGATGGAATATAATTATCATTGTTTGGAAAATAAGATAATCAATGAGGAGAGAGATAGTTGATTTGATTGGACGAAAAAAATAATAGATTTAATTAAGAGAGATAATAACATTGATATAAATATATATGTTTATTATATATTTTGGTGAGAAAATAATACAAATAATAAAGAAGTATTATTATTATTATTATTATTATTATTGGTTATAAATGCCTAAAATTTTGTGCATTTAAGTAATTTATTTAGAAAATACAATGGAAATAAAAATATATGTATATATTGATATTATATATATATATATATATATATATATATATATATATATATACCATAAAAGAAAAATGGAATAATAATGATAGATATTATTGTTATTATTATTTGGGTTTATAAATAACATTAGAATGCTTAAATTGAAAAGAAAATGTAAAAGAAAAGGTTCTTCATCTTTTTCACTAAGATGACCCTCTGCTGTTGCCTCACCAGTTTTGGTTAAAATTGATGACTTAGGTGAGTGTTTTGGATCTTTACTGTAGAATTTTAAAACTCGTGAAAGGTTAATTAATTGAGACTCTAAATTAAGTTATTATTGGAATTGATTTTGGTTGATTGCCTTTAGAACCTTTAGCAAATCTTGAAGATTCAAATGATGAATTTTTCCTATCAAGGTTGAATTGGTTTCAACCTCAATTTTTTAGATCCATTTAATTGGAAAATTTTGACTGTCAGCTAGGGAGTATTTTGTTTGACTAATCTCTCAGGTAAGAGATTTTACTACTGGACCTTCAAACATGAATTTAAGAGCTTACATGTATTTACTATTATACATTAATGGTAGCTAAAATGCATAATATGATGATGTTAATTGTGACTGGTATGCTTATGCTAATGATTATGCATGATATGTTAAGCACATGATTAAGGACATTGTGATTGATATTCATGTCATGTTTATGATGTTGATACATGTTATAGACTATGGTGTTCTGTTACTTTGTCTATTAGGGTTGTACCTACATCGGTGTCCCTCGAGATTAGCACCTTTCAAAGATTTATGATTGTTGCATTCGACAGGACCACCAATCTGTCATGAACATGATTATGAATGGTTCAACAGAATCACTTACAGCTTGATATTATAGGTGTTCCTTCAGGTTTATTGGTAGATGAGAGTGTTCCTACAATTAACTAGATTGCGTGTGTTTCTAGAGCACGATTGTTTTGGGTACCTACTCACAGGGCCCTAATGGAAAGATAATAGACACCTAATGAGACTAGTAATGGGTCCCTTACTGAGTATATTTATATACCCACTCTTTTCTATGTTTAATATTTCAGGCAAAGCTAAAAGATCTGAAAAGCTGGCGAGCAACAGGAAGGACCTGTAACATGCAATATAAGGACATAGTTTTGTTGGCTTTTTGGTCCTTAATCTCAAATTAATTTATTTTAATTAATTAATTAATATTTTGATGATAACAAATCTGATATTTTTTTTGACAATTTTATTAATTGGAATAGTCGATAACGTAGAGCTTGAAAAAATGATTCTAACGCCTCTTGAATTACCCAAATCGAAGTTTAAACGAAGAAAATATCGCTAAAAGAAGCTTAACAAAAAAATATCCGAGATAGTGACATGGACGACCAAGTATTCAATTTGAACCAAGAAAGCCACTTGGAGCAATGGAGGAGTTACAAATGTGACTTTTGGTTATGTTTTATTAAATTTTATAAAGAAAATGAATTTAAAAAGAAAATAACTTTAATATTATTATTTTTCTTTGTGTATAATGGTTAGTTTTTTTTAAAAGATGGTGAAGTTGATTTATTGGGTTTTAAACAAAGTATTTTGAAAAAACATATTATTATATTATTATTTGTATTATGTCTAACAGCCAATTGAGTTTAAATCTCAACCATTCATTTTTCTTTTACTTACATCCAATGACCCATAATGATTTTGAATTTATCTTTCCTCTCTTTTTAAATACTTCACTTTTCCCAAATTTTAAAATAAAATTATAAAACTTTACAATCCTCGAAAAGTGCAAAAACCAACATTGTTATTCTCAATAAAGCTTCCAATTTTTTATTCTTTTCATCTTGTTTTTGAGGAAATTCTTATTGTAATGTGAGGTTTGAATTTGTGAGCTTCAAATTGTATACTCACTCTTTTAGAGAGTTTTTTTTTGTTTGATTTAAAACTTTAACGTATTGTAACGGTTGGATCCTAACCTATGGAAAAGACCGAGTTTGCTCTTAAATCAGAAAAAGGAGCAAGTAGTGGTTCAACTCTAATTCGTGGAAAGAGTCAAAAGAAAATTTTCAATCAAAATCTCAATAGGTACTTAGGAAAGTGGATGTAGGTTGAGTTTAACCGAACCACTATAAAATTACGGTGTCTTCTTCTCTAACACTTTTCTAATTATTTTTGCATTTAATTTTAGTTACATATTTTTATTGGTTGAGTTTGATTGCATACTTCCATTCATATCTTTTTACTAATCTTGTTATTTAACAAATTATACAAAGTTCTTTATTTAATTTAAAAAAATATCTAATTAGTTGAATTTACTTTTTATTTGTTAAAATGTTTAATTAAACACTATTCACCCCCTCTACGTTTGCCATACCGATCCACAATTAGTATCAGAGAAAGGTTGCTCATTTTGAAATTTTAATTTCTTGATAAACTTTATTGTTAGAGCATTATGATAAACCTATTGGCAAATGAAATTGTTGAAGGTCAATCTACTTCTAGACCTCCTTATTTTGATGGTTCAAATTATGCATATTGGAAAGCTAGAATGAAAATTTATTTGCAATCTATTGACTATAATTTGTGGTTAATTGTTGCTAAAGGTCCTTATATGCCCATGAAAAAGGTTGATAATTTTGATAAGCCTAAATTAGAAGAATAGTATGATGAAAACGAAATGAAAAAATGTGTTCTTTTAATGCTAAGGCTATTAATTGTTTGTATTGTGCCTTGAGTAAAGATGAATTTAATAGAATATCTATGTGTTCTTCTGCTTAAGAAATTTGGAATGCTCTTGAAATTACTCATGAAGGAACAAATCAAGTTAAAGAGTCTAAATTAGCATGCTTGTTCATAATTATGAATTGTTTAAGATGGATGCTAATGAGACTACCACCAATATGTTTACTAGATTTACTAACATCATAAATGCTTTGAAGGATCTTGGTAAAGTTTATACAACTTTTGAAAATGTCAGAAGAATTCTAAGGTCTCTACCTAAGACTTAGGAAGCTAAGGTAACAACAACCCAAGAAGCAAATGATCTCACTAAACTTCCACTAGAGGAGCTTATTGGCTCACTCATGACTCATGAGATCATTATGAAGGAGCACTTAGAGGATGAATCCAAAAAGAAGAAGAGCATTGCATTAAAGACTATCTCCTTGGAAGTTGATCCCGGAGATGAGGATGACCTTGATGAAGATGACATTGCTTA
>JBBPDI010000009.1:15535524-15552219 GCA_037974545.1 Cucumis variabilis | reverse complement strand
GCGGAGAAAATGATATTTATCCACTTTATTTTTATTTTATACTTTATGACTTTTTCAAAAATATAAAAATTTGACCCTAAACCATTAAAACAATATTTATTACATTAAATATTTTGACAAATGTTTTAATTTTAACAATTGACATTGAAGTTAAATTTGGATAAAATTATCAAAATCAACTTCAAGTTATTTGTCTTTGTTTAGTACTCCTACTCTTACTCTACCTCTCGTTTTTTTAAGCTATATCTCGCACTACAACACAAATTGAGTATAGGAAGAGAAGAAGAAAATGGTTATTTTGATGAAAAAGAAAGAGAGAAAAATAAAAATAAAAGAAACAAATGAAAGAAGGGGAAGAAAATCTTGTATAAATTGTGTAATCAGTGATTGGTCCATTTTAAAATTTTGGAAAAAAATATTTTTGTTGTAATACAAAAGTCGAGAAAATATAGTATTGAAATAATAAAAATAAATAAATAATAAAACTAGAAAATTAAGAAAATCTCAAATTTCTCCACTTTCTCCCTTCCCTCCAATTTCTTTGGATTTCTCTCCAATGTGTATACTTCTTACAACTTCACCAAATGCCACTGTTTATAGACAACTTGACAAGCAGGATGTGATATTACATGGGCACTAAGAGACCATGTTTACTTGACATATGACATGAGTGTTGGATGTTTAATGAGATGACACATGTTGGACACTAAGTGTTTAAATATTGAAGACAAATGGCTTGGTTGATGGGTAATGGGCATCTATTATATTTTCCTAATATTTATAATACAAGTTGTCAATGAGCAATTTTAGGAGAATTCATAAATTGACATGCTTTGTTCATACTATATGAAATCTCAAGATGTGTAAGAGTGACATATTGTAAACCCTTAGCAACTAGTCGGGCTTTATATCTAGTAATGGACCCATATGATTTTATTTTGATTTTAAAAACCTATTAATAACCTAACAATTTTCTGATTATCATGTTCCTAAGTAAGGCTCCATGTGTTATTTTGTTTTAAAGCTTGAAATTCTTCTTCCATAGCTTTCCTCCAGTAAGGATGCTTTAAAGCTTCTTTAGCATTAGTAGGCTCATGCTCAATGTAATCAATTAAGAAAGCTTTAGGTTTGAAAATACCACTTTTGCTTCGAGTCACCATTGGATGAGTATTGAGATTTAAGGACTGATTGATATTGGTTGAGTCATCTCGGTTCTTTGATGACATTTGTTCATCCCAATGTTCTCCTCTTGTTAACTCTTCTTTAAATTGTTCCTAAGTTCATGTCTCTAAGGGATACACAATAGTAGAATTCAAATGATTAGTATTATCAGTAGATGCGTAAGTATGTTGCCTCTCTTCATTATGATTCATTGTCAGCTTATGAATTACGGATTGGATTGGAGGAGCCAAAATATTTTGTGTTGGTGAAGGTATAGAATGAGATGAAAAAGAGGAAGAGGGAAAGGAGCTTTCATCAAATAGAACATGCCTAGAAATAAAAATACGGCCATCTTGGGAAAGGCACATTTGTAACCTTTGTGGGATGAATTGTATCCTAGGAAGGTACATGGTGTAGATTTGTAAGACAATTTGTAAGATTGGTAGGGTTTAATGAAGGGATAACATCTACAACGAAAGATTTTTAGAGAATGATAGTTAGGTTTCCGACTAAATAACTTCTCCAATGGACTGAGCTGATTAAGAATGAGTGTGGGTAGGCAATTGATAAGACAAACACTTGTAGAGAAAGCTTTATCTCAAAAGGATAAAGGTAGAGTGGCTTGAGAAAAAAGAGTAAGACCCATGTCCATAATATGTCTATGTTTTCTCTCAATTATTCCATTTTGTTGTGAAATGTGTGGATATGTTAATCTATGTTCAATGTCATGGTTGTGTTAGGTAAGGTATGAATGTTTTGAATTCACTTTCTCTATTTGTTTGAAGGCGTATGATTGGTCGGCCAAGCTATTTTTCAATGAATGTTTTGAATTTTTGAAAGGCTACAAATGCATCTGACTTAGATTGAAGAAAATAAATTCAAGTATATCTACTATATGCATCAACAAAACTAATGTCGTATCTATAGCCATTTCTAAATATGTTAAAAGCAGGGCCCTAAAGATCACACATAATGAGTTGTAAAGGATATGAATATTGTGTATTTGAATTAGGAAAGGGAATAGCATGATGTTTGCCTAGAGCACAAGCTTCACATAAATTCATTTTATTCATACTGATAATGGCATTACGAACATGTTTCAAAGTATTTCAAATAACATTTGAGTGAGAATGACCTAATCTCCTATGCCAAATATCAATAGTATTCACATGAGATTTAAATAAGATAGTACATAAAGCAATAGAACTAGTATTGGATTTAGACTTCAAAGAACTTGAAGAAGTTGATTTGAGGCTAAATTTTTATAGATCATCACGGAGGTGTCTTTGGAGAAGTATTTGGCTAGTTCCTTGATCCTTCACATAACAAGAGAGGGATGAAATTCAAAATACACTTTGTTATCTTTTGCAAATTGGCATAAACTAATCAAATTCTTTGTAATGGAGGGAACATGTAATAATTTTTCCAGAACCAAGGATTTTGAAGAGATAAATGATGAATTAAAATGTAATGAACCATAATGAAGTATTGGCAAACCTTACCCATTTGCTACATATATCTGATTTCCTCCATTATATTCAGCTCCAGTGTATAGATTACTAAGGTTGTGAGTTAAATGATTTGTAGATCCCGAGTCAGGGTACTAGTTACTATCAATGTTCAGATCAGGAGCATCAACTATTGCAGACATATGTGGATTTTAAGATGTATTAGTATAAAAAGAGGTAGATGAGTTTAGGGAGAAACCTGAGTTGTTAGTTCTTGGAGCATATCGAAAGTAACATCTATCACCAATATGACCAAATTTTGTGCAGATTTGACATTGAGGTTTGTTTCTGTTTCCTCTTACTCTTCTACTCGATCTACCTTCACCATGGTTCCTCTGGTTGTATTGTGAGTTACAATTTGTTTATTGGAAGTTGTTTTGATCTCCTATATTTGTGACTTCAATTTCCTTCTCTAATGATTGAGTAGTAACATTCATCGTGGGTAGAGATACATCATTAACAATTTTATTTTCAATTTGTGATTCTTGAGTAAGAAAAGGAGACATAATATCCTAAACAGATGGAAAATCGGTATGAGCATAGATAATAGATATTATGGATTGATATTTGGTTCCTAATCCAGCAAGAATATATAAAAATGTGATCATCAATAGAAACAAGTTTGTTGATTAAAGTTAAAGCTTTAACACATTGTTGGATTTTGAGGAAATACTCTTTTAGCAGCATAGCCCCCTTTTCATATTGTGAAGCTTATTTTTAAAATATATAGTTTGTGCCAAGTATCGAGAAGAATAGATAACTTGTAATGTTTCCAAATATGTTTCACAGAAGTGCAATGGAGCATCTGATTCAAGATATCTTCACTCATTGAACCAAGGAGCCAAGATGAGATCAGTCTATCTTGTCTTCCAAATTTTGTATTCAGGATTCAAGGTCTATATTATGGCGACTGAAGAACTTTCAGTTTCCATCGGTGTTGGATTGGTATGTGTGTTGATGAATTTTTCAGGAGGTTCAGTCATCGATTCGATAAATGACTCGAGGTCATATGCTTCAAGTGTCATAATGATTTGAAATTTCCATACTAAAAAATTATCATCTCCTAGTTTTACTAAGGATAATTTGGAACCTGAAACGAAAATCGAAGAGGTGGAGGTGAGTCTTTGGATGAGTCGTCACCAAGAATGGAGGAGGAGCCAATGTTGCTTATTATTTTTGAAGGTTTCTTGAACGGCTTTTAGGACAAAAAAAATTTAGAGGTTGTTTGACGTATAACTCTGATACCATGATGAAATATAGAAAAGCATAGAAGAAGAGATAATTGAACAAGGAAAAACCCTGACGTTTATTATTGATATTTGAACGTAACTGGTACCCAAATATATAATAAAGGCTGAGAGTAAAAACCCTCATTCTAAACACACACACAAGATTAATTCCATTGTAACAAACAAATTTCTAACAGCCCTCAATGGGCTTTACAATAATGAGCCATAAATCACAAGTGTAAAAGTAGAAGTAATGGGCTACCTTAACACACAAATTCTATCAATCTCTAGAAAGATTATTATGTAATCAACTTGAAAAGAAACTAAATTATTAAATTAATTAGAGTTCCCTTGTAAAGATTTTGATACTATATAGTCCTTTTAATATAACTAGTTTTGCATTTAAGAATTTTATAATTATAATTATAATTTTTTTTTATTTTTGAAAGGTTTAGTTTATTCAATTGTAAATCATGCTTATGAAAGTATAGTATATAAATATGTATGATATAATGAAATCTCTTTCAAAGAAAAAAAAACTCTAAAATTAATAATGGATGCAAAGATTCTAAATAAGCACCAATTACACTTAAATTAGTGTTTGTTGACATAAATGTACAAATGTACTTTTTGTTCTAACATCTTGCTACGAACACCTACACAATAAATCACATTTATATGGATTCATATATGAATAAATACACTCATTCATTGTGATACTACACAAAAACAATCGATAGACTCTTAAACTTGAAGAGTTATGCCCCACAAAGATTGAATTGCCTAATTATAAGTAACCACTTGCATCCAAGTTGTATCCCATCAGACATAAGATTGTACCTCTATTGTTCTAACATTTCTCAACAGACACTAATTTAAAAGTCGTGCCCTAAAAATGAAAAGACAAAGTAGTGTAGGGGCAAAATGAGAATGTAAAAATTCTCCTACTTTCCCATTTTAATATAGTACATATATAGATATAGATATAGATATGGAGATTAATTAGAGTTCTACTCTCTTAACCGTTTTTTATACATGGTTAAGAGATTAACCGTTCTAATCTAATCTCTTAATACAATGATGTATTATTTATATATGTGTGTGTGTGTGGATATATATGGATATACTGAAAACATTAAAAAAAAAGTTTTTTTTTATAGAAATTTTGTCATTTGTATCACATAATCCACATTGTTTGACAAACAAATACATGACTTAGATTAGTTAATCTAAAATATAAATCAACATCAAGATTGTCTATTTTTTTTTATAGAAAAGAACCAAAAAATAAATAGAAAAAAAAACTCTATGATACTTATAAAACTTGATATGTTTTATACGTCTTTTGTTGGACACTTTTAAAAAAGAAAATTAATAGTGAAGGAAGAAAAGACATAGTCCACAAAGAAGTAAGGGTGCGTGAAACAAAAAAATGTTAAAGAATGAGTTACATAATATTATTACAAGCTTTCGAAGAGTGAGCCAAATAATAATAAGGGAAAAGTTGGCTCACACATGTTTAACCAAATTCTAAACTGATAATGATTCTTAAGGAAATTGATAGCTGTAACAAGTGAATTTCATTTAACGATATACTAATAAATAATATCCAACCAAATGTGTCAGGCCCCATCCTGCTAGCCACTTCATGAGACCAGAAGGAGGCGTGCCACCTAGGCACCAAACGTGTACCTCCCCGTGAGATAACAAGTTGAACGCCTAGTTAGCGGAACTTCTCAACCGATCTCCAATATAGAATTTCAACTTTGGACTCAATGGATATTTACAACTTAATGTAGCAGAAAACACTTAAACAACCAGCTTAGCTTAGTCGCCTAACCTTCAACACTTAACTCGCTAGCTACTAAGTGATAAGCACCACATGGATACATAAACACAACACAACGAAAGAAATAGAAAACACAACTCTGGTTTTATTAGTTGATCAAATACTTTACAATTACATTTTGTTTCTCGCAAGGCACAAAAATAAAACCTAAGCTCTAAGCTCAATGCCTTCCTTCATCCGCTGGGATTCTACTCTTCGCATCAAATGTTTAGGAGTATAAAAATCTCTTTTTTATCCACTATAAGAAATTGGAGTTATCCCAACGCATTTTATAGCATCGTGATAAAGAATGTAGGAAAATAGCGCATCCACCAATGTCGTAAGGTGTGTATCGATAGATGAAATCTATTTCGACATTGATTTAATCGCATCGAGAATGGCCACACAATTTTTGACGTCGTAAATGTACACATTGGGAAAAAGGAAATAATTAAATAACATTTTCCTTTTTCCTGATGCTATGCATATATAAGTCGGTAAATATGTGGATATTCCCGACATGAATGTGTACAACATCGAGGAAAAAGAAATTATTATTTAATTTTTTTTCTTTTCCTTGATGCCATGCATATATACTTCAGAAATTACATGGCCATTCCCGACATTCATTGACTGCATTGAAAAAAGAAAACAATTAAATAATTAGTTTTTTTTTTTTTTGATGTCATGCATACAACGTTGGGAGTGGAGGCTACTACTCCCGACGTTATAAGTAAAATGTTGAGAATATGGGGCATAATGTCTGACGTTTTACTTATGGCATCAGAAATAGTGGAGATCTTTTAACGTTTTTGTTGTGAGTCGTTTTAATACTCTATTGTATTCAATAAAGAGATGGGGTCAACGATATCTCGAAGGTTATATTGACATTTTAATGCTCTATTGTAATTAATGAACACGAAATCATTCAAGCGACTTTGAGCAAACCTATTTCGTTTCTTACTATAAAGCTGCAAAATGAGAAAGTTTCATTGTCAATGAATCAACAAAATTTGATTCTCATTCTCAATGTACTTAGAGAGAGAGGAAAGCTAACCTAGTCAAACACACTCCAATTACATTCACATCCTAAAGCATTACAAGTAAGACCTAAAATTCTCACAACAAACTTTTGCAAGTTTGGAGTTGATTGTCCAAAATTATTCCACCATTCCATTATAGGCACAAACAAAAAATATATATTAATAGAATAGCTTATTGTTGAGCATCATTGAGTAATTGTTTAGTTGAAATTTACCTGGAGATATTTTGTCCCTTTGTTTGAATTCTAAAGGTTGTCTGAAGAATGCTTCAACTCTCTTATACTTGCTTAGTTCTACAAGTATTTTGTCTTGTACGTCCAATGAAGCAACCATTTTCGTTATGTGCATGGGTAGAGACCATTAACTATTTCATCATTCTCTTGGATGTTAGGATTCAAATAATAGAATGACAGGTTTAAATAATACCCCACTGCATGCAGAGGATGATGCAACGGAAGCTCTCATCTTCTATCAATTATGGTGAAAATGTCCTTATATTTTTCTTCATTATTGTTGAAGGATTTAGCAATAGCTTTCTTAACTCTATCCATGGCCTCATAAATATATCCCAGGTGGCTTCTTCTCGCCATCAATCAATCTAAGAACTCAGACTAGCGGGCTAGATATTTTAAGAGCAAAAACAATTGGAGTCTAAAAACTAGCCAACAAAATAGTCTAAACTACTTACCTCTCTTGTTGCTCCTTACTCCATTTGCTATCCTTCCATTCATTTGAAGTAAACATCTTCCTCAAGTTGTTCTTTTGACGATGTATACTTGATAATGTAATGCAGGTAGTAGCAAAGTGAGTCTTAGCTGGTCTAACTAACTCTTTTTGGTTAGTAAAACGTTGCATCATGTTTAACAGTCTAGGATAAACATATATGAAATTGCTAATCTTCATGCATCTTTTCAATGCTTTGTAAATATTGGAGATCTTGTATATATTCTCCAACATCAAATCAAAGCAATGAGCCACATGGAGATCATATTAATTGTGGTTGTTTTGCTTCTAACAATCTTCCTATTAACAAAGAAAATAAGTACACATTTAGCGTAGAACTCAACTAAATCTAACAAATTAAAGGTGCAACTTGTAAGTACTCTACATTCTTACCTGCCATCACATTTGCTGAGGCATTATATCAGTAACTACTTATACAATATTTGCTTCTCTAATGCACTCTATAAAATTTTCAAGTAACTCGAACATCTTCTTTTCATCCTTCACATAAGATGAAGCGTCGATAAACTCAATAAACACGGTGCCTTTAGAACTATTAACTAAAAAGTTAATTAATGTTCTATTTTTTCTATCGGTTCATCCATCAGCCATTATAGTGCATCCAACCTTGGCCCACTCTGCCTTATGGCTCCTTATCAACTCATTTGTTACCACTAATTCCTTCTTCAAACATAGAACTCTCAACTTATGATATGATTGTGGTTTCAATCTAGGACCAAATTGCCCTATTGACTCAATCACAGGGGGCAAAACTATCATATGGGCAAGCATTTAGAGGTACTCCTACATCATAAAACCATTGAGAAATTCTTTGGATGGTGTGCTCCCTCATTTCCTTCTTGTATGTTGCATTCAACAAAGTTTGTTTTCCACTTCCTTTGTCATTCTTTCTATTTTAGACCACGATTTCTGGGTTGGAAGTAAAAAATGCATCCATTTGACCCTTTTGTCTTGGTTTCTTCAAGCTCGGGCGCCTTGGTGTTGCTCTATTGTTTACACTAACACTTCCTTCACCTTCATCCTTGATATTGTAATCTTCTACATCAATGTCCACAATAAAAAAAATGTTGTTCTTTAATCTCTTTTTTCTTGGACATGTACACTTTAATTTCTTCCTTCACGTGATTCAGACATTTTCTACAAGTTGTGGCATTTCTATAAACACCAACAAGGAGTTGTTTCATTCTATATACTCTTTTCGTTATTTTCGATCAAAATCCATAGACAAATGTATTTATATCTTGATCATTTTTCAATTGATCACATTTTCATCTTGGATCTTTTCTCGAACCATCACCCATCTATAACCTAAGTTATCAAAATTAGTATGAAGTATTCATAATTTAGTATCATCATAAGGTATTCACCTTTCATGAACAAAATTATATTTTTAAATTAACAAAAAAATAAATCAGTATTTTTTTAAGTAAAAAAGGTACATACTAATTTATAATCTTATTGAAAAATATTCACCTAAACTTTGTAATCTTATTGAAAAACTACCTTAGAAAGTAGAATATTTAAATATGTTGTTTTAGTAAAACAGAAATAGAAGGTATTTGTGTTAAAAAAAACAAATACCTTAGCAAGTAGAAGTTTTTTTTTTTTTTTTTTTAAAAGTAGGTATTTGTGTTAAAAAAAAACATAAGGTATTTGTGTTAAAAAAATTGCAAATTTGGCTAACCGATAATGGTAATGATTTTGGGAAGCTTCTTGTCTTCTCTTCTCCTTTGTTTTTGCACCAAAAAACATAGAAATGGCAGCACCAAATATTTTCTTTGAAGAACATGGACTGGAAAAATAGATTTTGTGGTTTGTGTGAAGAAGAAGAAGGGTGGCTGGTGGCCCTTGCTAGCACCGGTGACATAGATTCATTGAAGGCAGAAGCATAAAGGGAACTGAAAAGGTAGAGGAAGACATCCATTTAAGAAGCTGCTTAGTTTAAACGAGAGAAAAGGAGTCATTTCGTTTCTTAGCTTCCAAGTAATAGGTTTAAAATATATATATAATAATTTATTTTTCTATTAAAGCCCAACCCACACCTTCTAAAAAAGACCACACCTATTACGCCTCAAGGAAGTCACGTGCGTAAGCCTAGCCTTGTTGAAAATGCCTCGCCTCTTCAAGAATAAATAAGCCTCAACTGCACGACTTGGGCCTAGGCGCGCCTAGCTACGTCTTTTAAAACATTGGTTAAGCTCAAAGCACCTCTAACTTACTTAAAAGACATCAACGAGTATTTTCTGATTAGTTTAAAACTCAGGTATATATAGCATATATGAATTTGAGAATTGATATATCTTATTTGAGAATTTATATATATTCATTTACATCAATTTTAGGTTCTAGAAATGCATGAGAGAGAAAATCTTTCTCATTATTTCTTCTTCACTTGTAATAGGACCTTCATCTGAGGTTCATTTTTACAGTTGATGCATTGTCAATGGGCACGATTTCACATGGTCGAGCGTGATTCACGATGCACTACACAAAATAGTGAAGTTATGGTAGCTAGTGAAAACAATGGCAATGGAAGTGTCAACAACAATTTCTATGGTGCATTTAGATGAAGTGTTAGACGTTCAATACCTGCTGGGACGACGTGTTTGACTATTCAAATATAGATGGTTTGACATAGACAACAACAAATTTTTTTGGTTTAGCCATAGGACACACATAGAATTAGGCTACAAATCAATCAACACATCGCATTTTCGGTTCGCTGAGGAACCGATCATTCTCGTAAGTCAGCCACATCAAGTCTTTTGCCTCGAAGATCCAAAATATGGTACCAATTAGAAAGTTGTTCAAATGGTCCAAAATAAACGTATATCGGCATGCCCAAAGTGGAAGATGTCGAGAATGAACAATTGAATTTATTGAAAATTGTTATCGAAGATTGTATAGACGAACAAATTGAAGATGACACTTTGTGCAAATCTCACGTTGATCATATAGTGGTGGAAAGACCAATTGTACGTGTTGTTGACGACTTCATAAATGATGATGATGAACAATTATCACCTCAAAATAGATTAAGCGATTACGAATAATGATGAATCAGGTATCCACATATTTAATTCTTTTTATATTCAGTTTGAGATATTCTCATTTGTTTAATTATTTTTGATTTTTATGTCCACAAGTAGTATGTCATCATTCCCCAGTGGTCTTTAAGAGACAGATGATTTGTTGTTGGAGTTCCACGACGCATTTAATAACATGTGACCGTCCTTGGTGGATAACACTTCAGATTAGTCTCACTACTTTGATGACAATTTCATAAACATGAAGTTTTATTTTTGATAGTGTTTTGTTTTTTTAGATGACTTTCAACCCACTCACACTCCTAAGAGACGTTAGCACTCCTAAAATATAGAATTGGAAAGATACGTTCAGAAGAATGGGAATATCCCAATCTCTATTTCTCTAGGAGCGGAGAAGCCAATCTTGCCCCATGCTATTCAGTTCAGCAACACCATCGGTGTATTAACACAAGATACATTTCCAATATACAGCCTTGAGTGGACTGGTGTTCCTTTAGAGTATATCGAAGTTGTCAAAGACGGTCTACAGGTAAGTTTATTAATTTCTTTACATATATGTTAAACATGCATATACAGAAATCTAATTCATATTTTCCTTACTTTGTAGGAATGGTTCGTGCTTGATTTTACAGATCAAACACTTAATTGATTTGTTGAGCATCAAATGCTCATCAAGTGGAAAGAGTTCAGGGGAGACGGCCATAGGCATTTTAAGAAGTTCAACACGATTCTGAACAAACACATGCCAACCCACCAAATAGATTGGTGAATCGTTTGGAAGATTAACACTTCCTTTACTATCACTACTTGAGTCGATAATTTCAAGTGATTTACATCTTCTAAGTTTGAAAGATAGGTGAATGATTTACACGTTACTTCATTTCTGTTATTTTTATATATCATTTTTATTGTTTGAATGTAGGAGCAATCAAGGACCAACAAGGCTGCTAGAGTAAAACAACCTTACAACCATAGTAGCGGGTCAAGTCATTCCTACAACGACATCATGCATTCACCGAAGAACGAGGTCAGTCAATGGACCGTGTAGAGCTGTTTAAACAAACACACGCCAATAGGAGTGGCCAATTCGTTTTATAGGAGGTCACAGATGCGCATGTAAGTTTATGAGAACCTTTTGTTTTATTTCTACTTTTAATTTTGAGTTCATAATTAACTTAACACTTTGGGTGCAAAATAAAATATTGGAACTCCAGTCTCAACCTACCCCAAAAGGTTCTTAACCACTCTCCAAGGACAAGATATGTGTGACCGTTTTGGATAGACGATCGGACTACTCAAAAGATCTTGGTTGGGGCCTTACGCCCAAGTCTAGGAAGAGTGGTAGCGGTTCTTCATCTTCATATTCAGAAGAAATGCAATCTAGAGAGGTTAGCGAACTAAGAGCTAGCATTGAGTACTCACAATCAAAGATTGAAGAACAAATAAATGAGCTTGAAGATGCTAAGTGATTGATTAAAGAACAACAAAGAATGTTGAAGATGCATGCTCAAAAAATGCAAGAGAATGCCCGACAAATGGAAGAAATGATCAAGATGATTGAGAAAATGAGTCGGACAAATAAAGGACCTTGAACACTTGTGGTACATATTTTTGAACTTTTAAGTTGTTTAATTTGTTATTAGTGATATATAAATTTACTTTCGTATTATTGTAGGTGTGGACTTCTTTGAGATGGTGTCTGGGGCAATGAAAGATTATGTACTTTTTTCTTTTATATGTAATTGTTTCAATTTCACACAATATGTAATTGTTCGAAAAATTGAATTTATTTTCTAATTATATAAATGATAATATTTATATTTTAATGATTCAAAAATTTTATGTTTGTTGTTATTGAATTTAAATAGAATCAAAACTAAAAAAATTGAACATAGTATTTGAAAAAAATAATTAAAATTATCTCCTGATGCATAAAAGCGTCAGGAATGAGAACCCTTCCCTCGACGTTGTGAACACGACAGACGTTATTTTTTACTGACGTGCACCATCTGTCGGGATGCCCGGTGTAAAAAAAAAGAAACTTCTGATGCCTTCACGTGTATGCATTGGGAATTACTCTCCTGATGTAGTACTTTTGACTTTCTTTTTGACGATCCTATATATGTTGAGAGATCTTTTTCCTATGTCGTTTGGCATATATGTCGATGTTTTGCCGCATCGGGAGAACCTCTATTTCTTGTAGTGATCCTTCTCCTTGATCACCTAGCAATCCATCTTAAAGACAAGACTCATCCCACGCACAAAACTAGGATGCAACCCTCTCCAAACATAGTAACTTAAAACCATCCGAAGATGAATAACTTGATCGACTTTTCTGCATCACAACCCATATTACCTTTCCTTACTTGGCCTCAACGCATGATTACCCTGGGAAGAAAAACTTAAACACGTAAGTCAAATACTTAATAAGTGAAGATTTTAGAAAATCTTTTTAGGAATACAAGTCAAGCATGAATTCATTTTCATTTCTCAAACACATTTTCCAACCAACGCCTCATTTCATAAATCACAGACACCTCACATTAACTTATCTTATTCCTTTCCACCAAGAACATAAATCCTTCCCCTCGCCAAGCCTACTGCGATTCGCTCTAGTCAGTATCTTGTGATTAAGCTATTGTGATGTTCACTCCATCAATAGCATCTGGAAAGTTTCCTAATTCACTTCTTGTTGCACTGACCGTCCACACGACGTCACTCACATTATGTGCACACAACATAATCACTATTGATTTTATAGAAATAAGGCTAATAATTTGCACATATTCATCACAATCAGCACATAGAAATTAAAGCAGTCATTTTCTCTTTTCAAACAATAACAACAATAATAACAACACAGAGAGATACAGAACGTGTTAGGTATAACTAAGACTCATAAAGAATCTATTAAGAAAACGTTTATAAAGCATTTAGTTTACAAATCACCCACACATGAGATTTATCTTAAGAAAGTTACTCACGCAAAAGTGTTTAGTTTAAGAAGGTCACTTATGCATATATCTAATCCTCTTCTTCCCCATATGCTTCTCCCCACCTAGGACTCTCTCAGCAGCAACTTAACTTCGTACACTCTCTCAATAAAACCTTCAAATAACAACACTTCTCTTAGGGCCTTCACCTTTATTTATATTAATCCTTTGGATCGATTATGTCCTTTACCCTCCAGTTTCGAATTATAACTTTATACGTGTAACCTTACCGCCTTGCCATACCATGTAGCCAAATCCAACTCGACATGTAAGCCAACGATCAACTCAAGATTAGATATTTCTTCGAGACGCAAACCTTATCTTCTCGGGAAGCTAAACTATTCTTTGTCTTTTCCTTCTAAAAAAATTAAACTCTTTTTCCGCCTTCTTCATCCTTGCCTTCTCTTTCTCGTGACAAACCACAATCATGCACTTCTCTTTGCCTTACTTCACCCGATCACCTAACTTTTCTTGTGATAAAACTCTTTTGTTGCGACAACTCTTCCTCCATGTCCTTCTCTCAACCCGACCTCATTCATTTCCTTCGAATTTTATCTTTGGAATGATCAATCATTTCATTTTAGAAGGATCATCTCACTCCTTGGTGCCTCTATACTTCAACATGACTCCCTTTCTCGGACTTGGACCTCACAAAATTTATTTCAATTATAATAAAACATATAACAAAAAAAGTTCATTAGGTAAATTGTATTATCATCAAACTTGTAGCAAGAAATATAATCTCTTCATTTGAAACTAATGAATGGAATGTGTATTATAAATATTATAAGGATAAATTGAAGTCCATTAGATATATCGTCAAAAGCCATGTGGCACTTTTTCATTACCACATGTGTTAGAGTAAGTGTCATCCATCTATCTATCCTTAGGAAAAAAGCTAATACTAAGTTTTAGTACATATTAACCATACTTATCATTGGACACGTCATTAAATGATTGGATAATTTATTATTTATTAATTGCATGGAGTCCACTCATTCTTTCAATGGCACTAATGCCCAAATGTTCTACATCCTACCTCCAAACTCCAACAAATATTAAGAAAATTGTAAAAAATAGCAAAATAGATAAAAATATTTCCAATTCATAAAAAAGTCAAGTGCAATAATAATTTTTTTTCTTTTGATTTTTTCTGTAAAGTGTAAATAGTTTTTTTTTATTAGTTGTAGTAGATCTGAGAATTCTGTGTGAAATTGAAGATGAAAAAATATATATTTTTTCATATTTTAATTTTAGTTTTTTCATTTTTTCATTTATATTTATATTTTCTCAATATTTGTGTTTTCGTTCTAGTGATTTAATAATTTTGAAGTTTTCCTTTATTTTTCATTGAATTAACAATTATGTCTAACATGAGAATCACTTCTCCAATTTCTTATCCAGTTGTGCAATATTATATATAAAGCTATTACGATTTCTTTTTCTTACTCTAAAAACCATATTTATTGATACACAATTAATTTAACATTAGAAAATACTAAGAAATAAAAAAACCAATAATTTATAACATAACAAAACTTGAAGAATATCTATACAACAAAACTTGTCAGGAAATGCATTTTTTTAGGTGATTAAAAAAGAGAGTTCCAAAGTTGGCAAGTTAAGTAAACATAAAAGTGATTCTTTAAAAAAAAAACATACCACAATAATTTTATCAAATTATGATATGGTGGATTGAATCTAAAGTATATTCATGTCAATAACTAAGATAAGCTCATTTTGATAATTTACCAAAAAACTAATTAAAATTATTTCAAATTCACTTTTTACGCACTCAAAATCAATCTAAAACGATTCTTAAGTTGAGAAGAGAAAAGGATACCCTCTAATAAATTTATAAACAAATTTGATGTTTTTAAACATAACCATTATTAACTTTGGAAGGCAAAGATTGGATTTCTAAAACTATAAAGTAAACTAATTCGTAGTTGTCCTGATGCTCCAAGAATTTTCAATTTCATATTAACATGAAAGTATGTTAGATGCTGTGATTATAACTGTAAGAAAGAGAAAAAAAAAAAAAAAACTGCCTTTTGAATTACGATCGCTAACGAAATGAGAATTTTCTGATGGCAAACAGCGCAAGAACAATCGTCACTGTATCAAAATCGACACGTCGACTCCTTCGTCTGCCTCCTTCTTCAGCTTCCATTAACCTCCATACCCCATTCTCTCTCTCCTATCCTCCGCCATCAAATCCCAACACCAGAAATGGAATACCCACCTCTCGTTTTTGCTCGCCATTTAACATCTCCTTCAATGGACCAACCTTCTCTTCTTCCACTCGAACCCCATCCATGTCCATTAATCTACAGTTCCATGCCTTTGCACGAAACCCCATCAGATCCAAAACCCCTAAACCCGGACATCCCCTTTTCCCCGATTCATCCTTCGAATCGCTGAAAACCAAGCTTCTGGCCAAAACCCCTTTGCTATCTTCTCCAGATTTCAAAATTTTGCCCTTCAAGAAGGGTTGGCCTTTAGTTTCTTGCAATGGCGGGAAGGGGAATGGTGATTCGGCGTCTGGTTGGGGTCTGGGTTGGATAAGCTTGGCTGATTGCAAAAGTTTATTGTCGTTGTCTGGTTCTCAGGTGACGGAGGATTCGTTCGTTTATCTTGGTTCTTCCGTTGAAGATGATGCTGTTTACTGGGCCATTGACTTCTCCGGCGAGGATTATTTGGATGAGGAATTGGGTCGGAAACAGCTCAGTTTTATCGAGCTGCGAACGCTCATGGTGGCAACCAATTGGTCGGATTCATGGGGAATGGGACAATTGGGTGTTGCTGGTCATGTAAGTGTTTGAAATTGGGCTGTCGTATTACTTTGTTTTTCAATTGGAGATTGAACAATGATTCTCTTCATCTCACTTGCCAATTGGTTTTCTTTCAGCTAATTAGTTAAATTTTTGTAATGGGTATTAGTTGATCTTTGTTAAGTCTTTGGCATTCAATTCAGTAGCACTCACTGAGATTCTTTCAGGGAGAAAAATGTTGGGGACACAAACGTAGGCTCGTACATAAGTTAGAAGTGAGGAATATCTTGGAACAACTTCAATTTGTTTAAGGGTAGCTAAAAGAAAGCTATGTGGGTTTAAGTTGGTAATATAGTGTCATTGTGTGA
>JBBPDI010000009.1:15487052-15514705 GCA_037974545.1 Cucumis variabilis | reverse complement strand
TATAATTCCTTAATTCAAATTGAAAATTTGAAATTCAAACTCAACTTCAATTTTAAATCCTAACAACACTTCAAATTTGAATTGAATACTAAAAGCTACAACTAATTCAAAATCTAAATACTAAAACTAATTTAAAATCTAACACCTAAAACTAATTTAAATCTAAATACTAAAACTAATTAACTAAAACAAAAAAATAACTAAACTAAACTAAACTACACCAAACCACTTACCGGAATGATGAGTGGCGACGACAGGTGACGACGAACGGCAATGTGGATTTCTCTCCTTCTCGGTCTCTCTCTTAACTCTCTCGGTCTTCTCCTTTTCAGTTCTATGAATTACAGAACTGGAGTGAGTTTTTATTAGAGAATTCCCGACGCACATCGAAGATGTCGAGAGACTCCCCCTATTCTCAACGTCATAAAATATCGAGAATAATTTTTACCTCTTTCGATATTTTACTTATGGCATCGGGAATGCTTAACTTTTCCCGACGTCGTGCAAAGAGACGTCAAGAAAAATGTGAGACTTAAATATTTATTTATCTTCTCCAGACATTTTGAACCACGACATCGAGAATGCTTGTCTCGACAGACGTGTATTTGTATGCATCGAGGATAGGCCTTTGTTCCGACGTTGCTTTCGCCAACGCCTTTTTTTTTTGTGTCAGGAGAGTCCTAATTTCTTGTAGTGTTTATTGTATTTATATGCTAATTGTATTCATATGTATTATTCTCTCGCGGTTAAATTAAATGTTGTTTTATCCCACTAGGAATTTTAGATTAAGTTATTTTATCTCGCGGTTAAAACTCGTAGTTTGTAATTTAAAATTATATTCTATTCGATAAAGTTGTTATTTAGTTTTTGTTAGTAAAATTGAATACTATAATCTCGAATCCAATTAACTAAGGTCCTGAGGCTATTTTGAGTAAACTTAAACTCTATATAGAGACATAAACATGGATCAAGTTTTAGCATATAGCCGAAACGGTCTATAGTATATGAATAAAAGTTGGACACCTTATTCTGAAGACACTATGGATGCGACCCGCTCAGTAGTTAGTACAAATGATATAATTTTGAATCGTTCATGTAGAGACATAAAAGTGGAGGCATCCTATGTAAAGACACTACTACAAAATCTGCTTTACTTGACATTAACGACTTTTACATACTTGACATTTTTATTAAAGAAAACGTCAAGTATTGACCATTTGAAAGAAAAAAAATGTCAAGTATAGTTTTAAAAGAGTGGAGTTTTCACTAAAATTTTTGAATTATTTTACGTTAGCTTTTACTTGATGTTTTTTCTTTTTTTGCATCAAGTATAGTGGAGATTTTACTTGACCTTTTTTTCGCGTCAAGTATAATGAACATTTACTTGACACGAACAAAACGTCAAATATAGTTTTTAAAAAGCAAAGTTTTAACATAATTTTTTGAACTATTTTATGTTAGCTTTTAATTGACGTTTTCTTTGCATTAAGTATAACAGAGATTTTACTTGATATTTTTTCTTGCATCAAATATAGTTAACATTTACTTGACACGGAAACAACATCAAGTATAGTTAACATTTTTATTTGACAGTTTGAAAAATGTCAAGTATAAAAAGTATAAAAGTATAAAAGGTCAAAAATATAAAAATACATTTTATTTTCCTCCTTTCATTAAATAAATTTATTAAAGAAAGTATCATTCACTAAAAGAAAACTAAGCTTTAATGCCGGTTGGAAAAAATGAACACATACGTTTAATATCGATTTTAAAAAAGCAGATCTTTAATGTTGGTTTTAAACTATTATCAAAGATGAAGTTCAAGGATGTATGCGTTTGGTTCATATTAGTCGTTGGAATTTGGTTTGGGAGTTTCGAAAGTACTTCATTTAATTTTTTTTTCAAAATTTAAAAAGAAAAATGTGTTTGGTTTGGTTTTGTTTCATTTTAATCTTCTGGATTTGGTTTCAGAGTTCTAAAGATACTGCTTAAAAATATTTTAAAAAGTCAAAATTTAAATATTGAGGGTAGAAGATTCACTTTATGATTGAATTTTATATATTTCTAGTATAATATTACATAATTTTAAATTATGATTGATTTATTTCTATGGAATTGGGATAAACATAACATTAGTTTCAAGATTTTAATGGATAAACTAATTATATATTCATGTTTTAACTATTTTTTTGTTGTGCTTTTATTGTGTGACACACCCCACCCCGTAGACGTCCTTGCTTGTATTGAGAGATGCGGTGCGACTAGAGTATCCTTGGCACCAAAAGCACCCATTCTTAAGGTCCTTAAGCTTTGCTTAATCGTCTAAAAACTTTTCCTTGCACAACTTACAATTTAACCATTACCTAGGAAAAAAAAGACAACTTATTACACAAAAATAAACCAACTTAATCCTTTATTAATCTTTGTCCAAGTGCTTACAACAACTTTAGATACATAAACGTAAATAAACACAAATTAAACTTAAGCTTAAACGCCTTGGCAACCTTCTCGCCTAGCAAGCCTTTCACCCTTCCTTGATTGGCCTAAATGCCTTCTTCCTGGAAGATAAATTTTAAAACAGAAGTCTAAAAGACGCAGTGAGGTTTTAAGAAAACCTTTTCGTGAATACTTTTTGAACAAACATCATTTCACCAAACATATCAATTTCATACATAGACCTTTCATTTTGCATAACATATATTAGTTACCAAATACGCTCCTTTCAACGCATCAACTAGCATTTCATCACCACGTAGTCCCTTTCAGTCTTGGTGGCTTTTACTCTTTATGTGCACATAAAAGTTAGCTCATTCAAAGAAAATAACTAATGGTTTGGTGACCTTAAAAATCACTTTCTTACCGCATAACTCCATTTCTAAGATTCCTCCTATAGTAGGTTTTCCAAGGAACTTGGTTCGTAGGTAGGACCGTGTTGTGAGGATCTGGGTTAGGTAGAGGAGTAAAAATAGGACTAGTAGACTCTAAAGAAATCATCCAGTTAGACTAGAAATCACCCAACTAGACTCTTCACTCTTACTATTCTCACTCTCCCCCTGAAGTAGGCTAATGGGAAAGAAAGGACGATTCTCAAGAAAGATGACTTTCAACAATAAATATGTGCTATTGCAACAAATTTTGATAGCATTGTAAAAGTGTTATGGAAAAGTCACGTACTTTCAATAACATGGGCTACGACAACATTTTGAAACGCTATCGAAAATCTATGATAACATTTTTTTTATGCTATCATAACTAAAATTTCTTGTAGTGGACTCTTTCATTAGTACATCCTTAACAATGTGGATGAAATAGCGAAGTACCGCAAGTATGTATTTCTACCCTGATCAATTCACACATCCATTATTCAATATTTCAAGTCTTTGTTATTGTCGTCAAACAAACTAATAATTGTGTACTTTAAGAAACACCTGTTGTTGATACGTCTTCGGGGTAAAATATTTTCTGAAAATTTTAAAAGACACCAACAAACATTTGTAGATTGGTTCAAAACTCAGGTATTTAGAGTAAATGACTTTGAGAGTTCGTACATGCTCTACTTTAAATTTTTTATATATAAGTATTCATGTACACCAATTTCAGGCTATAGCAGAAATGCATAAGAGTTCAAACATTTCTCAAGATTTCTTCTCACTCGCAATGGGACTTTCACTTGATGTTCGCTCTTATAGTGGATGCATTGTAGGTGGTGTACGATTTCACACGTTGGAGAGTGATATCCGATGCACAACATAAAACAGTTGAGTCATGGTAGTTGGTGAAGGTAGTCGAGGCAGTGCCAACAACAATTTTTACGGTGTTTTGGATGAGGTGTTGCACGCTTAATATCCATTTAGACGATGTGCTTTGCTATTCAAGTGTTGATGGTTTGATAGGACGTACGAGGAACTAGACTACAAATCTATAAACGCATTCTATTTTTGGTTTGCTAAGGAACCGATGGTTCTTGTAACCCAAGCACATCAGGTGTTCTACCTAGAGGACTCTAAAAATAGTACCAACTGAAAAATTATTCAAATGATGCAGAATAAACATGTATGGGACGTGTCATAAGTGGAAACTATCGAGAATGATCAACTTGATGTATTGGAAATTACCGTCAAATATTATGTAGACAAACACATCATTGAGGATGACACTCTGTGCAGGACTAAAGTCCTCCTACAGTGGTGGAAAGACCAAATGTGTGTCATGTTGCGAACAACTTCCTAGACGATGAAGATGATGAACAATCATCATCACATCAAAGTGGGTCAAGCGACGATGAATAACAATGTTTTCCTTGTTGAGACTTATGTCCTAAAACTCATAGATTTTAAATATAATCCATTGATCGCTATCAATAAAATGTTTATTATTATGATAAATGTTATTAATTATATTATTGGTTTTATATTAATAATTCAAATAGAATAAACTAACATCCTAAGCTGTTTGATAAGTCTTGAACAGTATGTAGAGACATGTATGGATCAATGTTCAATATCAACTTAAAGGGTCTATAGTATAGGGATAAGGTTGGATACCTTATCCTGGTAACACTATAGATATGCTCAATTTGTATTTGATACAAACACAATGAACCAACGCATCAATGTAGGTAACATGCAAGTGAGGGTATTCCATTCAATGAGTTTGCATAAGACCGGACCACGAAATAGTAACCACTAGATGTAACTCTATTAACTAGTTTTATTTCATTAGGATGACCTAGGTAACTTAGTCTTAATCATGAGTATGTTATGAACTCTTGTTCGCGAGGGATTGTCTTTTGATTTGTACGGGTGAAAGTGACCAGATTGCCGACTCTATATGGTTATCGTTTTAGCGACAAGACCAAGTGGAGAGTTGAAACCATAATTGCACAAGATGAAATTCACTCATTTCCGACTTTAGGGTAAGTAGATAAGTGTTCCTTTAAATGGTTCTCCGGGACTTGAAATTCATTCACTCATTTCTACTCTCTCTCTGGCACGAGAGGGGCTCTGTTTATTGGTTGGACCATAAACAAGTTGTTCATTAGAAGAGCACTGGTATTTAAGGACTAGAGGTAACCCAGGAGTAAAACGATAATTTGACTCAGCTGATGTTAGGGACACTCGTGAATAACTAACTTATTGTTATTGGTCTATATCCATAGACACAGAAATATATCTACAGTGAGAAGAGTTCAACTGTGAGCCTTTAGTGGAGTGTACATACAGTTAACAAATATTGATTAATGTGGTGAATAAGTTTAACCAATTAATCTCATATTATTGTAGCTTCTAATCGATAGGTTTATTAGGTTCCCTTCCTAGTTCGTAAAGGGTAATGAGATTTATTTATAGGTGTTGTAATTTGTAATGTTTAAATTTACTTGAAAATTAGTATAATGTATAGTGATACATTATAATGTAAAGTTTATATTTTAATCAAAATTTATTATATAAATTTAATTTTGGATATGATTTAAAATTAATTTATGAGAGATAAAATATTTGAATGAGTTCAAATATTAATTTAATGTGAATTGAATTCATATTAAAATTATTTGTTATGAGAGAAATTCGTATTTGGACATGATTCAAATTTAATTTAATTTAAATATAAAATATTTAATTTAGCTATTAATTAATTAGAGAATTAAGTAATAGTTTACTTTTATTTATTTTATTAAATTTGATTTAATTTAATTAATATAAAATTATAAGATATTGGAGAGATATTCATTAACTATGATTTAAATAAAATATTAAATAAATATGATTTAATTAATTAATTATTGATTAATAAGTTGATTTGAAATTTCTATTAATTTAATATTTTTTAAATTAATAGAATCTCATGATTCTCTCTTACAATCAAGAAAAGAGAGTTATAAATATGTAAAAGCAATAATTTTTTTTAATAAAACAATCAAGAAAAAAGTCAATAGTTTTGCTCTCTGCAAAATAATTTCTCTGTAAAACTTTTTTCATCTCAATTGGTTTCCACAAACCAATCTCTTCCTAGAGCATAGGAAAGTCTCCGACGGGTGGTGTTCCCAAATTTGGAGATTTAGTAGATTTAGAGATGTCAAACTATATTTTCTTTATGATACTCACATTTGTTTAATGTTTGTTGATTTTTATGTCTACAGGAATCATGTCTAATTTTTCGAGCGGCACTCATGTGAGACCCGTTTTTAATTCGAGTATATGAAGTAAAATTTTGGCTAAAAGTACTATAGAAATTGACATTTAAATATATTTGCGGAAAGAATTAAGCGATAAAATCTTTTATTGTTATAATAAGTTTTGCGATTAAGAAGTTAATTCGGGACAAAGTTTTGAGAAAAGAAGGATTTGCAGTAGAATCTATAAGTCTAAATGCTCTCAAAAGAAAGTCCGCATATGTTTTTTACTTAAACGACTAAGCGTTTGGGTATTCTTTGCAATAAGAACCAAGAGTTTCACAATGAAGAAGTCTGCAAGGAAGCCTTGATGTGTAACACCCCGAACTCTAAGGTATCTTATTTTAATTAAATTGTCTTATTATTTAAAGATTTAAAATTTTTGGGTGTTATTTTATTACACTTAGTGTGGAAGAACAATTTATCTAATGAGAAAGAAAGGAATTGAAGAAGGAAAAAAAAGAAATTGGAAAGATAATAATATATTATTATTATTTATAAAAGGGTCTTTAACTCATATAGCCTAAATTGCTATATGATATTCCATAAAAGTACTAACTTTCTAGTAATTTTCATAAAAAGGCGTAAATGGGCCAATATATTTCACTAATATTGGGCCCAAATTACTTCTTTGCCCATTTTATAATATTTGATTAATTTATTATTATTTTTTTAAAAAAGAAAAGGAATGAATCATGGGTTACGGTTTTGGAAACTCTTCTCCCCCTTTACTACTTTCCATATAGCAAAAACAGTTTTCCATTTGACTCATCGAAGACGAAACGATATAGAGAGTTCGACAGAAAGTTTGAAGACGAAGAATGATGTTCAACGACCAACAACTGTGAAGAAGTATCACTGTAAACTTTATAGAAATTTCGAGGTTAGTTTTGATAAATAATACATTAGGTATATTGAAGATATTCAGTATATTAGGCAAAGAATCTGTAGTTTTGAATGTGGTAGATTCTAGGGCTTGTTGAGGTTTCGGGCGTGAAGAAGATGAAATTCGAGGGCAGTAACATTTTAGACGTGAAGAAGATTCTGGTATATTGGGTATATTGAATATATTCAAAAAATTATTTTTGAATGTTTATAAGTGTAGAACATAATGATATAGGTGCAATCTTCTTCACGCCCGAGTTTCTATCCTGTTCTAATACATTTTTGATTATTTCTGAACCAAATATTCTCACACTGACTGATCAGTTTAATTTGAAAACAAATATGGACTTGCATGAGACTTTTTTGGGGGTTTATTCCTTTTTTCCTGATTATAATTTGAAAACGTTATTCGATGTCTTTGCCTCTAAGATGCTGATCTTTAAATTTATATTGGATAATCATCTGTATATGTAGTATAAAGAAAATGGTGCGAAATAGTGAAAGATGTTCAGGTTCAAGAATGAAGGCTATGAAATCTAACAAGGACGACCCAATAATGATAGACGATATAGAGGTATGATTTGAAGTATTGTGCTGTAATTTTGTAAGGGTATATTGTATATATGAAAACAGAGGTTTAAGAAGTTGTAATATGTATATATGTCCTAGGATGAACAGATGTATGAACAAGATGAAATGGATTTACAACCAATTCAAACAGTGTGTACATGAATTTTTCTTAAAATAAATTACAAAATTCTATAATGTGTAATTGATAATATGAATTGTACGTATCAAATAAGAGAAAGAGAGCTGGAAAACCAAAAAGAAAAGCAGAGAAAAAGGAAACTATTAAAAAGAAAAAACAAAGTGGAAAAAAAATGAAATGAAAAAAGGAATGATAAAAGCTACAAAGGTATATACATATACCATTTATATTATTGATATTAACAGTTAAGTATTAACCCTTATATTATTGATATTGTTACAGATTTCTAAAGAGCATAAAAAAAAGGGCAGAAGAGTCGTACAATGGAGGATATTGATCAGTTGCAGTTTATTTTATTTATACATAATATTACATATATAATATACTTGTATATGTAAAGTATACAATGCATTATATTTTCCTATGTTATATATTTGCAGGGTGAACCATTGATACTGAAAAAGGAGAAATGGTCTCGTGTTCAAAAACTGAGCATTTATTCAAGAATAGATGTAATTACGAATATTAAAAGGAAGCTTAATAGTGAACAAATAGATGAATTTAGGAAGACAAGATTTGGTAGTTTCCTAGAGCTGAAAATGTATAAATTCCAAAGTCAATTGTTGTATCATATTATAAGACGTCAATGTCCATTGACTAAAGATGATGAATTGTGGTTCAACTTTGAAGGAACATTAGCAAAATTTGGTATTAGGGAATTCGAAGCCATAACAGGTTTAAATTGTGGTCCACTACATACTGTAGATATTTCAAAGCTTAACGGAAAATTCTTGACAAAATACTTCAAGAATGAGGACCCTATTCCTAGGTCAAGGGTCTCTTCTCTGTTTAATGAGTCAAGAAAATTGAAGGAGGAAGGCAAAGTTAAAATGGCTAAAATATACTTTCTTGAAAATTTTCTACTGGGTAAACAGTTAACAACAGGGGTAGATTTGGACCACATCAAATTGGTAGATGATGAAAACCAATTTGATGCATATCCATGGGGAAGAATAAGTTATAATGTCCTATTAGAGTATATAAAGAAATCAATCAAAAACCCTTCTGCCCTAGCTGTTGGAATATCTGGATTTGCTTTTTCTCTCCTGGTATGGGTCTATGAATGTATCCCAGTGTTGACGGGACCTACAATATTCTATACAAAAAGAGTGAATGAAAGAAATATCTTTATGCTTAATTGGGTTGTTGACAACCATCCAAAATGGAAGGAACTAGCAAAGAAGGTCTTCGAAAATGACCAGGTATTATGATACTGTTGTATATTTTATATGTATACCTAATGTTATATATATACTTAGTCTTATACTATGCTGTTATTAATCTATCATTCATGCAACAGTTTGAATTCAAGCCAATGTTTCCTGAAGAAGAATTTATGGAACAAAGAACATTCGAAGAAAATAAAACTTCGGAGGAAACAGAAAAGAATTTTGAAAAAGGAGAATGCTCTAGACAGGAAGAGTGTCCGACTGTGGAAGACTTGCTGAGTATAATTATGGCCAGCAATGAAGCAATGAGCAAGAAGATGGACAAACTGCTCTTTGAGGTTCAAGAACTAAAAAGAATTGTTCAAAGATAACAATACAAAAACAGTAGAAGAGAATGACAACAGAGAGATAGACGACAAGCATGACAATGATGGAAGGGGCAATGAGAGAAATAATGATGGAGAAAATAGAACAGAAAAAAGATGGTGAAACAGAAGGACAAGAGGTAAATTTTAAATATATGTATATGAATGAACTTTATTATTAAATGTATGTAATAAATGTATGTAATGGTGATCAGGGTGGACAAAGTGGAAATGAAAATAGAGGACAACAGGTATATTTGCAATTTAAGTATATGTCTCAATACTTAAGTATATGTATTATAATATATAGTTGCTTTATGTATTAATTACTGAATATAATTATGAACAGGATGAGCAAAATGATTGTGTGGATGATGTTGTATATAGCACAACTATACTAAAAGAAGTAGATGAAATTGAAAAGGAAGCAATGAAATTGAAGGTAAGTACATATGAAAATATAGGTATTAATTTTGAATTAATATGTTGTGTGAAAATAATCATTCTTATGTTGAATCTGATTTATGTAGAAGAAAAAAATGGAAAAGGAACATACTCAACAAACAATAGTTATGAAGAGTGCTACAATGATTGTACGTATATGTTTATTGATCTGAATGTGTATTGCATATTATATGAAATATACCATAATGTGAACTGTTTGTTATAACAGGCTAGTGGCAGAGACATATTTGCTTATAAGCAAGTTGTCAGAAGAAGCATGAGGAGAGGAAATATACCTTCTAGGATAATGAGATTGTCATTCATAACAAAATTTGGATCTGCTGAGCCAAAGAAGGAAAAAGTAGATTTGAAGGTTGAAGGATTTGAAGGACGAAGTTTTAAACTACTCCCACAAGAACATTAGTATTCTAATTTTAGTAAGGTTATTATGTAGAGACATGTGTTATGGTTTTCTAATTTCATAGTTAACTTCATATCTAACTTTAAAAATTAGACATATGTTATTATTCATTATGGTATGTGTCAGTATATGTATTATATGTACTAAGTGAAAAGATATATTGATTAAAATTGATAGTGATGAATACAGGACATAAAAGTTTGAAACAAAATAAAAAAATATAACATATAAAAAATAAAAACTAAGTAGATAAAGGAAATTTGCATCGCTTTCGGTTATGCCCAAAACGTCCACAACAGCCACATTTAATGCGCCTCTTGAACTCCATTTTAGAAGGAATTCTAATCTTCTTTGGTCTTCCAATTGGAAGTTTGACATTTGGTGGGAGAATGACAATGGATGAAACATCATTAAGTACTTGTCATTGTCGATGATCACCTAAAGGGTTTATTAATCCTCTATATATTGAATTCAATGTGCTATTCAAATAATAATGTGAAACATATAACTTTATTGTAAAATGTTTCATGGTGAATACAGCACATGCATGGGCACAAGGTATCTGCATTATATCTCACATTCTACAAGTACAAATTTTCGAAGGAAAATGCACAACATATTGAGATGTGCCATTAATTATTTGGTATTTCATATTGTTGACAGGATTGACCTACGTTGGTAAGTAAAAATTAAATTAAATATGGTATATAAAACATCATAATATGTATATATAAAGTATATAATGGGTGAATAATTAAGTTATACCTTCATAGATCGACTAAGCTCTATTTGTTCCCTTAAAATACCTTCAATTGTTTTTGTAAAATCTGTAACTTGATATTCTGCTTCACTTCTTCTCTAAAAAAATCATCTCTGCAACATCATTCTCAAAACCTCAAGCATGGAACAATATTGGCAACTCCCTAGCCTTGATAGTTGCATTATTCAAACTCTCAGATATGTTAGTAGTCATAACATTATATCTACTAAGCGGAGAGTAAGCACGAGACCACCTAGAAAATCCAATGGATTGTAACTCCTCATGTATACCAGGTGCATTAGATTCCAACAAACGCATTTGTTGTTCAAAGTCAAGAACATTGAAAGCCTTGCCACATGCATGAAACACGTTATCGACTATTGATTTATACTTTAACTTCAAGTTCCTAAGTAAATGAACCAGACACATGAAATGTACAACATTGGGAAACACTACCTCTACCGCTTTACATATACTTTTATGCCGATCAGATACTATAACAATGCCATTCCTACCACCAATATTTCGCTTCAGTTGATTGCAAAACCACGTCTAAGATGAATCATTTTCAGAATCGACCACACAAAAAGCTAGTGGAAATATTTGATCATTGGCATCAAGACTCGAAGCAGATAAAAGAGTACCCCCGTACTTATTCTTCATGCTTGTTCCATCAATAGATATTACTGGGCGACAATATTGCCAACCAACAATAGAAGCAGATAATGCCATGAAAAATATCGAAATCTATCATTGGCATCAACTCGATATTCAACAATAGAACTGAGAAACATAACAAATATTAATATTATATATTCTTAATGATAAATATATAAAAAATAAGATACTATATAAAATGAATTACCTGGATTGTTATGATGTAAAATGTATGTAAATTTAGCTACCATCTGGTAGGACTCCTCTGTAGAACCTCTAATCTCATCCAAGGTAGCCTCATGTGCACGCCATGCTTTCTGGTAAGATATGCTTAAGCCATGTTCAACACAAACATAACGAACTATATCTTTAGGAGTGGACAATTCTGAACCAGCTAAACTTATTTTGTTCTTTATCAAGTCCTTAATAACCGTAAAGGTAGCTTGTCTATGATCTGTAAGTGGAACATCTACGGAATATGTATGTTCAGAATCAAACCTATTAAGAACCTATAATGTCCTATCACCATGAAAACAACAGGAAGCACGAAACGACCATTTGCAATATTCATTTACACACTGTAAAATCAATACCTCCTTGTTTGATTTAACTGTAACATACTGAAAATTGTCTCTAGTAGCAATGGCTTGAATAAACTGTTTCAATAAATATTTGGTTGAAAACAAGTCCTGGGTTTTTAGTGAGAAATTGGAATCTATCTTAGACATATCAATGGTTTCAAAAAAATGACCACCATTTGAATGGATTTCAATTTGAAATAAACTTGAGAACGATGAACCCAAAATAATAGCTAAAAGGCCAACACAATGAACAATAAGAGCAATATGTCGTTCAACGTTCGATGTTTATTATATGGTAAATCTATTTAACATCGTTGTCATTCTTTATTGTCATATATTTCTTAAGACATTCTATAGGACCTAGGGAAAGGTATATATCAAAATTGTCCATATCAATACAACTACCTAACTTGGCTCTAAGAACATTGTACAACTCTTTATATGACATATGTTAATCAACTACTATTTTGGAAACACTAAAACTAATGTAATTGTTAGTTTGGTTGAAAAAACCATCAAAATATACAGCAATACTTGCCATCCTGACACCAAAAATAATAATTATATGTTATTGCAGAAAAAGTTGTAAATAATATGTGGTATATATATAATAAATCATCAAATAACATATTATATAATACGGGTATATTAAAAATTTCTTCATTGCTATGTTGTATATGTTTAATAAATAACAGAAGACAACCATAATATCTTGCTGATCTTTTAAAATATAAGTATAATTGTCAATAATATGTGGTATATATAGAATAATGTATAGGAATGAAAAATCTTCTATGCGAAATTTATGGATGCATTACTGTGTAATATGTTATATGTGTAAACATTATAATAAAATGAAAAAGAGGTTTACAGAAAGTTTAGTATGAACGAAAGAAGATATGATGTTGATGATAAACAAAATATGAAAGGAAACATGGTGAAAATATGTGGTATATATATAATAAATCATCAAATAACGTATTATATAATACAGGTATATTACAAAAATGTTAATTTTCTAAATAAGATATTGTATATATTTAATAAATCACAGAATACAACTACAACCATATTACTGTGTAATATGTTATGTGTGTAAACAGTATAATAACAGAAAAACAGTGATGCTGATGATAAACGAAATATGAAAGGAAACATGGTAATGTATGAAAAAAGTGTGAAAAACAGTGTGGAATATAGGCAAAAATTTACCGGAAGTTTAGTAGGAACGAAAGAGAGATGTCGACAATGGTTGTTAACGGCTGCCAGATATAACGGTAATATTTCTGAAGCTATGAAGTTATTAAACGGCTGCCGGACTATAGGGTAAAAATTCTATAATTTTCGGCAAAGTGATCTGAAGCTATGGTTTAATGGTTGCCGACAATGGATTTATTGTGATGAAATCCTTTCTTTAACAGTTATAATTATTTATAATAACTTTCCATATTATAACATATATTGTTTTATACTTAATAAATATATTCATATAAATTTATTACCATTTATATATATAAGGAAGTAGACCAAATCATAATAATGGATGGTGTGTGTAAGGAAATAATTAAGATATAATTTCTTACATAATACTTAATTAATAATAATAATTATAAGGATAAAATCGTCAAAAAATAATCGGATTTCCTAATGAAGTAAATAAATAAAATTTTAGGACATTTGTGAAATTTCCTTCTCCAATTAGGTGTTTTCTCTAATTATTTCTTTATAAAATTAAAAAAAAAGAATTCCTTCTCCCTTTGCGTGGTCCCTTCACCTTCTTCTTCCTTTCTTTTCCTTCTCGTGCCCTACCCAATCGTCGCCTGCCTCCAAACTTTTTTCGTTATCCGTTTCGATCGGTCACGCCACGATACAACATTTTCGTTAGCCGCATGCCGTCGTCGGTGCTATCTCTATTGAAGCCGAAATGTTTTGCCTCCGACCTTTTCCCCCATAATTCTGTTTCCTCTTCCTTTTTTGTTCAGTTTTGCAGCTGACCGCTGTCTATCTGCTGTCTCCTTGCACTAACCGAGCCATTTCTGTCCATCAAAGCCAAGTTGAAGCTGTCATCTTTCAGACCCGTGCCGCCGTACAGCTCCTCACATTCCAGTCGTGGGTTGGGAACTGAAGTCGATTCCATTGTCAATTAAATCTGGTCTTTGTATGCGTCGATCTCATCCGTTCGGAACCACTGCCACTGCCTTATTGTAAGAGTTTTTGGTAATGAAAAGTGGTGAAATTTTGTAGTTGTTCCATAACTATCTTAGGTGTTGTTCTTGGGATGAAATGTTTGAAATTGTTAATTAATTCTTGAAGGTATTGAAGGTAGCGCTTGAATTTCTTGGGTTTACAACAAATACTAGATTTAGTTGGAGCTCGATTAGCTAACCTTTAGGTAAGTTTGGAAAATTCATTGAGGCAATTAAATGGAAGAAAGCACTGTGAAAGCAATTGAATTTTTCTATCGTTATGTTTAGGTTATTTTTGTGGACTTTAGTGTGATTAAAGAGCTTACCTAATGTTAAGGTAAGGGGTTTCTACTACTGGACTCTACCTTAGATTTGAAAGATGTTAACTGTATAGTTATCTCTAAAAAATAGTAGACTTGATGATGAATGTATACTATGGTTGTTTGAAATATACATACATGGATGTAGATACGATGACAAATGTTGAGCATGGTTGTCTGATATGTATAAAAGTAGACTTGTTGATGAATGTATACTATGGTTGATTGAAATATATATATATATATATATATATGGATGTAGATATGACGACAAATGTAGATTGTAGTTGTTTAATTTGTGGATGTAAATTTGTTGACTATCGTTTAGGTCGGGTGAATGATATACTAAAGTATGGACAATGTACTTGCGAACTAAGAAGGGTGTTATAAATATATAGCTTGATTGTCTGATGTGGTTATGCTATTGACTGGTACTGTGAAAGAATTGAGTAGATTGATTGTTAGTGCGTTACACTGAAATAATTAAATGATGGAATAATTCGTCTGTACTAGGATTGAACTGATTAAATGTTAATAATAGACTGAGGGGAAATTGTTAGCTTTGTCTATTGGGTAGTATGCCTTGCAGGTGTCCTACGGGATCGCCACATGTTGTGCATCCTTCGGGAGCACTAGACTGATATGTGCTTCTTGTAGAGCACTAGACTGATATATATGTCCTGCAGGGCATTAGATTGATTATGTGTGTTCCTACATAATCACAAGACTGGGAGTGGGTCTCTTACTGGGTATGTTTATACTGACCCTTTTATGTTTAATTTTTTTTAGGCAAAGGTAACAAGGGAGGTAGACCAAGGATAGACAAGGAGCCGTGATTGTCATAGGAGAATATCTTTCAAACTGCTTCCGCTTTATGTTTATGTTTTACTTGGTTTTCTTTAGTAATTGAGACTGTTAGGGGGTTTTGTGATTTAACGTTCTTTCTTTTCAATATTTAAATTGAGCTTTCAAAACTTTGTTTGAATTAGGGTCCGAAGTTATATAAAATCTCTTTGTCGTTGTTAAAATTTTATTAAACTTATCAAGCCTTGTGTTTGAAGCAGGAGTCTAGTGTTCAAGTAACAGTTTTAACTTAACTCAAGAAGTTGGGTCGTTACAGTTGGTATCAGAGCCTAAGTTTTAGGTTTGTAGAATGATTTATGGTGTAAGTTTATGTTTTTGTGTCCCTATGACTAACACGATCCTTCGTCACACGTCAGGTATGCTTTAATACTTTATATATATCGTTTTATTTGCATGACCTTGCCTAATTTAAACTAGACTGTATAAAGTACTCTATTGTTAAGACTAAAAGGATTATTGGTGGATAATAGGGAATAGGCCACCAAAGAGAGGTGCACGTAGGGATGGTCTTAGAGGCCGAGGCTGAGGTAGAGAAGTAGGGTGTTGTCAGCTTGCTGAGGGCTAAGCTGACCAGATGTTCCTGCTGCACCAGTTACTCAAACTGATTTGGTTGCTCTATCTGCTCACTTGGAGCAGAGATATAAAGAGCTTCTTGCTGCTGCTATGGCTTAAAATCAACCTGCACCTGCAGTTCAGCCTGCACCTACAGTTCCTCTTACTCAGGGACCGACTGTACAACAGCCACATGTTATACCAGATCAGCTATCTGCTGAAACTAAACATTTGAGAGATTTTAGGAAGTATGATCCTCAAACTTTTGATGGATCACTGGAGGATCCGACTAAGGCAGAGTTGTGGTTGTCATCTGTGGAGACCATCTTTAACTATATGAAATGTCCAGAAGAGCATAAGGTTCAATGTACTGTCTTTCTTCTCAGGGATAGGGGGTGTTATTTGGTGGAGGTCCACTATGCGTATGTTGGGTGAAGATTTGAATTAGATCACTTGGGACCAGTTCAGAGATTGCTTTTATACCAAGTTCTTCTCTGCTAACCTTAAAGATGCAAAAAGCCAGGAGTTCTTAGAATTATAGCAAGGACAGATGACAGTTGAGGAGTATGACAGGAGTTTGATATGCTGTCACATTTTACCCTTGAACTTTTTGGTAATGAGCAGGTCAGAGCTGAGAGATTTGTTAGGGGTTTGAGATATGAGATCAAAGGTTTTGTGCGAGCACATAAGCCATCTACTCAAGCTGAAGCACTACGCCTGAAAGTGGACATGAGTATTCGTAAGGATGAGGTTCGATCAAAGAGTATTGATAAGGGAGCATCATCTGGTCAGAAGAGGAAAGCAGATCATAAGTTTATGGAAGTTCTTCAGAGGAACCTGAGGTCAGGTGGGGATTTTTGCCATTTCCAGTACTCCAATTGGGGCAGGTGAATCTGCTAGAGAGAAATTGTTGTGCAACTTTTGTGTAAAGCACCATCTGGATCGCTACTTATTTAGGACCTGGATTTGCTTCAAGTGTAGGCGAGAGGAGCATACAGCTAATTGTTGTCCTTTGAAATCTACTGAGATTGGGCATAATAGTTAGGAGGCTAGGGCACCACAACAGGGTAAAGTATTTGCCACTTACAGATCTGAGGCTGAGAGAGCTGGCACAGTCGTGATAGATACGCTACCAGTGTTTGGACATTTTGCCTTAACTTTGTTTGACTTTGGTTCCTCTCACTCTTTTTATATCGTCGATATTTGTAACACATGCATGTTTAGAAGTGGAGCCCCTAGAATATGTTTTGTCAGTGTTTACACCATCTGAGGAAAATATGTTATCAAAGGAAAAGATTAAAACATGTCAAATTGAGATAGCTAGTCATGTGTTGGATGTAACCTTACTAGTGTTAGATATACGTGATTTTGATGTGATTTTAGGCATGGATTAGTTAGCTGCTAATCATGCTAGTATTGATTATTCTTGCAAAGAGTTAGTGCAATCCCCTTACTGAGCATAGTTTTAAATTTAAAGGGGTAAGGACTGTGGTACTGCCTAAGGTAATTTCAGCTATGAAGGCTAGTAGGCTACTCAACTAGGGTTCCTGGAGTTTTTTGGCTAGTATGGTTGATACTAGAGAAGCTGAGATTTCTTTGACATCAGAACCTATAGTAAGGGAATACCCTGATGTATTTCCAAATGAGCTTCCAGGACTTCCTCCTTACAGGGAGATCGACTTTGCTATTGAGTTGTAGCCAGACATCACTCCCATTCTAGAGCCCCATATCGTATGGCTCCAACTGAATTGAAAGAACTAAAAGTACAGTTACAGGAGTTATTAGACAAAGGCTTTATTCGACCTAGTGTGTCGCCTTAGAGAGAACCATTATTTTTGTGAAGAAAAAAGATGGGTCGATGCATCTTTGCATTAACTATAGGAAACTTAATAAAGTAGCAGTCAAGAACAGGTATCCACTGCCCAGAATCGATAATTTGTTTGATCAGTTGCAAGGAGCCATTGTATTCTCTAAATTGATTTACGCTCAAGTTATCATCAGTTGAGGATTAGAGCCAGTGACATTCCTAAGACTGCCTTTCGTTCGAGGTATGAACATTATGAATTCATTGTAATGTCTTTTGGTTTCACAAAGGCACCTGTTGTATTCATGGATCTGATGAACAGAGTGTTTAAGGATTTCTAAACACTTTTGTTATAGTTTTTATTGATGATATTTTGGTTTACTCCAAGACAGAGACTAAACATGAAAAGCATTTGCATAAGGTTTTAGAGACCTTTCGAGCCAATAAACTTTATGCTAAGTTCTCAAAGTGTGAATTGTTGTTGAAGCAGGTGGCTTTCCTTGGTCATGTGGTATCTAGTGAGGAAGTTTCTGTGGATCCTACACAAAGATTAAAGCTATTGCCAGTTGGACTCGACCCTCTACAGTTAGTGAGGTTCGTAGTTTTCTAGGTTTAACAGGTTTTTATCAGAGGTTTGTGAAGGATTTTTCTCGTATAGCTACTCCCTTGACTTAGTTGACCAGGAAGAGGACTCCTTTTATTTGGAGCCCAACATGTGAGAGTAGTTTCCAGAGCCTTAAGCAAAAGCTTGTTACTACACCGATCCATACAGTGCTAGATGGATCTGAGAGTTTTGTGATCTACAGTGATGCTTCCAAGAAAGGTCTGGGTTGATGCAACAGGGTAAGGTGGTTACTTATGCTTCTCGTCAGTTAAAGAGTCATGAGCAGAACTACCCTACACATGATTTAGAGTTGGCAACAGTAGTTTTTGCACTCAAAATTTGGAGACATTACTTATATGGTGAAAAGATATAAATCTTTACTGACCATAAGAGCCTGAAATACTTCTTCATACAGAAGGAGTTAAATATGAGGCAGTGGAGGTGGTTTGAGTTAGTAAAAGATTATGACTGCGAGATATTGTACCATCCAGGTAAGGCGAATGTGGTAACTGACGCTCTTAGTATAAAAGTATCACATTCAGCAACACTTATTACCAAACAGACCCTTTTACACTGAGATTTTGAGAAAACTGAGGTTGCAGTGTCTGTAGGGGCAGTTACTTCACAGTTAGCTCAGTTAACAGTGTAACCAACTTTGAGGCAAAAGATTATTAATGTCCAGAATAACGATCCTTATTTTTTTAAAAAAACGTTGCCTTATTGAAATAGGGCAAGCTGATGGGTTCTCCATATTCTCTGATGGTGGAATTTTGTATGAGAGGCGCTTGAGTGTGCCAATAGACACTGCAGTTAAGATTGATTTATTGACTGAAGCCCATAGTTCTCCACTTTCCATGCATCCTAATAATATAAAGATGTATCAGGATCTGAAACGAGTGTATTGGTGGTGTAACATGAAGAGAGAAGTGGCAGAGTTTGTTAGTAGGTGCTTGGTGTGTCAGTAGGTTAAAGCACCTAGACAGAAACCAGCAGGATTATTGTAACCTTTGAGTATACCAGAGTGGAAGTAGGAGAATGTGTCCATGGATTTTATTATAGGGCTGCCTAAAATCCTGAAGGATTATACAGTAATTTTGGTTGTTGTAGACAGGCTTACGAAGTCAACAGAATTCATCCTAGGGAAATCCACTGATACTGCTAGTAAGTGGACACAGTTATATTTGACTGAGATTGTGAGACTGCATGGAGTGCCCATATCGATTGTTTCCGACAGAGATGAACGCTTTACTTCCAAGTTTTAGAAGGGACTTCAGACTGCCATGGGCTAGAGGTTAGATTTTAGTACAACTTTTCACCCACAGACTGATGGTCAAACTGAACGTTTGAACTAAGTTTTAGAGGATATGCTACGAGCTTGTGCATTAGAGTTTCCAGGTAGTTGAGACTCTCACTTACATTTGATGGAATTTGCTAATAATAACAACTTTTAGGCTACTATTAGTATGGCACTGTTTGAGGCATTGTATGGTAAATGTTATAGAACCCCTGTTTGTTGGAATGAGGTTGGAGAATAGAGATTGATGGATCCTGAGTTGGTTTAGTCTACTAATGAGGCTATTCAGAAGATTAGAGCAAGTATGCAAACAACGCAAAGTAGACAGAAAAGTTATGCTGATGTGAGATGAAAAGATCTTGAGTTTGATGTAGGAGATAAAGTATTCTAGAAGGTAGCACCTATGAAGGGTGTTATGCATTCTGAAAGGAAAGGGAAGTTGATCCTTGTTTTGTTGAACCGTTTGAGATTTTAGAGCGAATTGGTGCTTTGGCTTATCGTTTGGCATTGCTACCATCCCTCTCTGCAGTTCATAATGTTTTCTATGTTTCGATGTTGAGGAAGTACGTGGAAGATCCATCTCATGTAGTGGATTATAAACCATTGGAGATTGATGAGAATTTGAATTATGTGGAGCAACCAATTGAGATTCTAGCTAGAGAGGTGAAGATGCTTCGTAACCAAGGGATAGCATTGATAAAGGTATTGTGTCAAAATCATCAAGCTGAATAAGCGGCATGGAAGCGAGAAGATGATATGAGGGCTCGTTACCTAGAGTTATTCTAGGATTAGAAAAGAATGTAACACCTCGAGCTCTAAGATATTTTATTTTAATTAAATTGTTTTATTATTTAAAGATTTTAACTTTTTGGGTGTTATTTTATTACACTAAGTGTGGAAGAGAAATTTATCTAATGAGAAAGAAAGAAATTGAAGGAGGAAAAAAAAGGAATTGAAAAGATAATATATTATTATTATTATTATTATTATTATTTATAAAAAAAATTCCTTCTCCCTTCATGCCCCTCACCTCACCTTCTTCTTTCTTTCTTTTCCTTCTCGTGCCGTACCCAGCCGCCGCCTGCCTCTAACTTTTTTTTCATTTTCAGTTATGGCTGGTCCCGCCATGACGTAGTGTCTCTGGTAGCCGCACACCATCGTCGGTGCTATCTCTGTTGAAGCCAAAATGTTCTGCCTCTGACCGTTTGTAATGATTAAATGATGGAATAATTCGACTGTACTAGGATTGAACTAATTAAATGTTTATAATACACTGAAGGGAAATGGTTAGCTTTGTCTATTGGGTAGTGTGCCTTGCAGGTGTCCTATGGAATCGCCACATGTTGTGCATTCTTCGAGAGCACTAGATTGATATGTGCTTCCTGCAGAGCACTAGACTGATATATATATCCTTTAGGGCATTAGACTGATTATGTGTGTTCCTACGGAATCACAAGACTGATAAAGTATAAGACACCCTCAATAGGAAGTTAACAGTTTTATTTTTCTTCTAACAGGACCAGTAGTGGGTCATTTACTGGGTATGTTTATACTCACCCTTTTATGTTTAATTTTTTTCAGGTAAAGATAACAAGGGAGGTAGACCAAGGAGGGACAAGGAGCCATGATTGTCATAGGGAAATGTCTTTCAAACTGCTTCCTCTTTATGTTTATGTTTTATTTGGTTTTCTTTAGTAATTGAGACTGTTAGTGGTTTTCGTGATTTAACTTTCTTTCTTTTCAATATTTAAATTGAACTTTCAAAACTCTGTTTGAATTAGGGCCCGAACTTATATAAAATCTCTTTGTCGTTGTTAAAATTTTATTAAACTTATCAAGCCTTGTGTTTTAAGTAGGAGTCTAGTGTTCAAGTAACAATTTCAACTTAACTCGAGAAGTTGGCTTGTTACAGTGAGGATGTTTAAATTCGAGAAGTGTTGTAGTTAAAGTTATTTGTGGTATGAGGTTAGGTGAGAAGGAAGGTTTGGCTAAGAAAAGGTCAAATATTATTTGACAGGGGTTAACATGTATGATTAAGAAAATGTCTCTTCCCTCTCCATGATAAGAGAAGGAAGAGGAGAATTTTTGTTAAAGTGTGGTAAGTGGTTTTCTTCTTAAATGTTTTGTGGTTCCGCTTTACTATTTGGAAAAATGATTTCAAATGAGAAAGTGTTTCAAAAAGAGATTTCTATGAAAAGTTTATATGTGTTCTAGCATTATAAAAATTATGTTAAAGCTTGATTTGATGATTATGATTTTAATGCTATGAAATGGTTTTCAAACCTTTAGTGTTGATTTCTTGAGATGATGCTAACTTTTATGTGCACATAAAGTGTCAAGGCCACCATGGGGTGTATGGACCACATGGTGATAAGAAGTTGGCTCATATGTTGAAAGGAGCGTATAAAGCTTAGTGACCTGAGCAATAAGGACGAATCTGTATGTTTTTGGATGTTTTTGATACAGTAGTCAAAATACGAGGTAATAAGATCAAGCGTAGAGAACGATTTGGGATCCTTGGTGAAAGGAATGAATGTAACTAATGTGTGTTTATGTGAAATTGTTATGTTATGAATATGTTTGTTAAGCATAAAGAAAGGTTTATGGAAGATGAAATGATTTAATGTTAATTATGCGAAATGATATTTATGGAAAGGTATTGCGAAAAGGATTTCATAAAACTTCACTGTCCTTTAGACATTCTTTCAAAAATCCATCTTCAGGATCAGGCATTTAGGCCAAGTAGAGAAGAAGGTTGAAGGATTTGCAGCAAGATGACTCTAGATATTTTGGAAATAGTTAAGCATTGGTTGTTTGGTTAAAGTGTTGTAATTATATATCAAACGCGTGTTATTAATAAACGTTTTTGTAGCTATTTATTATACTTGACATTTAGTTTGACCATCGTTGTGTTTTAAGTTTTGTTGATAGTATAAAAGAAGTTGAGAATAATATTTTCCGATAAGCAAATTTCAAAGTTGTAACTAACTCACATCCTATTGCTACTACTTCGATATTTTCGTCGCAGTACGGTTTGGGGTGTGACAACTCATGAGGCAAACTATTTCCTCAACTTGGACGCATTAGATAACGCAGGAGGTTTGTCTTCAGTGGGCGAGACTTTAGGTTAGTAATTACCCTAAACACTTTAGTTATGGTTATTGTATCTAACAATTTATGTTTTTTAATAGATCCCTCTCAACCGTCTCCCACTCCCACTATAAGGAGACGACGACATTCTTGAAACATTGATGTCGAAAGGTACGTACAATAGAATGGGAAAATCCCCATTTCAATTCATCTAAGAGGGGACATACCTGTCTTGCCACACACCCCTCGTTTCAGCTACACGATCGGTGTGTTGATGCGAGACACGTTTCTGATCCAGACCTTAAAGTTGGCAGATGTACCATGAGAGTGCCTCGAGGTCATCAAGGTCAGCCTAGCGGTAAGTGTAAATTCATAAACAAATATATATTTCAATTACCTACATATGTAAAAGACTAATCTGAAACCTATTTCTTTTGTAACAATTTTTCATGTTCAATCTCAAAGATCCAACACTTAAGGTTTGTTGAGCATCAAATGCTCTCCGTGTGGAAGGAATTCCAGAGAGATAACCACCAACATTTCAAGAAGTTTAGTGACCCTTAAGAAGCATGGGCAAACCCACTGTCATAATTGGTCAATCGAAAGCAAGATCGATACTCTCTTTGTGACCACTACATCCTACGACAGTTTCAAGTGATTTATATAGTCTACGTTGAAATTAATTAACATTTCTTTATTTAATTTATTTGAAAGTATAATGTTTTGATCATCATTTTTGGAATGTAGGAGCTATCAAATATATGCAAAGTTGTTAGGGTGAAGCAGCCTTACAACCACATGAGCGGCACAAAATCATTTCTTCAAAGACAAATTGAGCTCACTAAATTATGCAGTCATTTGATAGACCGTGTTGAGTTATTTTGAGAAATGCATGCCAGTAGTACTGGAGAGTTTGTTTCACCAGTAGCAGAGGACGCTTTTGTAAGTTTATGAAAACATTTTATTATACTTTGAATTCTATTTTTAAGTCTGATCATTTCCCAAACTTACAAACTGATATTGTGCAAAATTAAATGTTGGAACTTCAGTCTCAACCCATTTTAGAGGGTTCTCAACTACTATCTGAGGACAAGATATGTGAGATTGTTTTGGTTAGACGACGGGACTACTTAAAAGTTCTTGATTGGGGCCTAAAATCCAAGTTCAGGAAGAGTTCTGCTTCTACTTCTTCCTCCAATATTTATGACCACCAGGCACACATGGCGGAGGTTAGCGAACTAAAGGCTAGCCTTGAAAATGCTAACCGCATGATTAAAGAACAACGACTGAGGGAGAAAGACTGAGACCAACAAATAGCAGACCATGTACGACAAATGAAGGAGATGAGGAAGATGATCAAGAAGATGAGTCGACCACAGATTAAAGGGTCATGAACATTTGGAGGACGTACTTTTCAACATTTAATTTTTTTAATTTTGAATATGTGATATTCTAACACTACTTTTATGTCATTTGTACGTTTGACATTCTTTATTTGGCGTCCATGACTAGTCATAGTAGATAGGTGTACATTTTTTTTAAAATTTTAATGTAGTTGTTTTATATTTTATGTAATTTTATGTATTGAACATCTTTCGTGTACCTTGTTTATTACAAATTGAAATACTTTAATTTTCATAATTTACTGTAAATTTTGTTTATTGTCTTGCGAAGTAGAACCAAAAACAATAATTCACGATAACAAAAAGAAAAAATAATAAAATCAATAATTAAATAACTAAAAAATAATTAAAAATAAAATAAAAATCTACCTCGATGTATATCACATGTTGTGGAAAGGTGCGTTCCACGATGTTCCTTATTGATGTCGGGGAAGGCTTTTTCCAATGTGACATTGGAAAAGACTTTGCTGACGTGCTGTCAGCATGTCGAGGAATGTTTTTTCGATGTCACACTACTACGTCGATGAACGTTATACCAACATTGACATCTCACGCTTTGGGGATGGTGTCCCCAACATTGTTTGCCCAACGTCTATGTCAACGTCAAAAATACTTTCCCCAACGTAATTCGTGTTTTTTCTAACATTTTTCTGCGTTAGAAAATGTCTTGATTCTTGTAGTGTTCAGTTATCAAGTCCCACCACTTGGTTCTAAGTTCAAAGAATAGTGGGTCAACACTTTCGATTTCGAGTTCAAGTTTGTGAGAAGATTAGAAAGATCGAGATGCTTCAAAGGTATGTTTTCTTTTAACCCTAATTTCACATAATTAAGGTTGCTCATGCATGTTAATTACTAAATTGTTTAGTTGCAATTAGGGTAAAATTGATCTTATTTTTCGTTGCGCTTGGCTTGTGTTCCATCACTCAAAACCTATTGGACCAGTTGTCAACTGAGGTAAAGCATTTGCATGATTTCAAGAAGTACAGGTTGTAAACTTTTGATGGATCTTTGTGACCCCACCAAGGAAAAATTGTGGTTAACTTTTGTGAAGACCATATTTCATTTCATGATCGAGATCCCTAACAACCAGAAGATTCAGTGTGTTGTGTCGAGCTTATAGAGAGAGGTACTATTTGGTGGAAATGTGAGCCAAATCACATAAGAGTAGTTTGAGGAAAGTTTCTATGCCAAGGTTTTCTTTGCAAGCTTTAAAGATGTCAAGTGCAAGGAGTTCCTAGACCTAAAGCAAGGCCAGATGACAGTGGAGTAGTACGACTAGACTTTTGACATGTTGTCTCGTTTTGCCTCTGATTTAAAATTATTCAGAATTTTGAAGCAAGCCTTACTCCTCTAACTCGTTCTTTATCACGTCACCTTGCTTTAACGCCTTCTTTTTTTCGACAAAATGAAACCCTTTAATTACATTGATGGCTAGACCGAATTGGTCAATTTTTTCTAAACCAATGGAGACAGCCATGCAAGTTGAGAGGTGTTTGGCTGAAGAAGAAGAAAATTGTTTAAGAGAAAAGAAGTCAAGTACTATGATGAGTAGAGAAGAGGAAAGAAAAAGTGTTGAGGGTTCAAGCAAACGAGCTAAACCTAGTTTTAATCATTGACTATGTTGGAGTGGTGATCAAAGATAGAGGTGCATGGAATGTGGTAAAAGGTACACAAGGGCTTGTAGACAAATGAATACTACTAGTTTTAAATGTGGAGAAGCGGAGCACTACCAAAATGATTGTCAGAACAGGACCAAAGTTGGCGAGGAACCAACGCGGATAAGAGTAGTGTCCCTTTCATCTAGCAGCCTAAGCAAGGGAGCTCTGTGATTGACAAAGGAAAAAGGACCGTGGAAATAGAATCTTGGGGACGAAATTCCTAAAAGTGGGGGAAAGTTGTAAGACCCGTGTATGGAATCAAAGGATTTGATTTTGTTTGAAAGAAGTAGAAGACATTAAAGTAGGGCGACATGATAAAGGTGATTGTGGTCAGGCGAGGAAAGTTAGTATTTGGAGGAATGTCTAATCTTGATTTGACAACTGATTACATGTTAAACATAAGCTTAAGCATGGCCTCATGAGTTATAAGCTGACAGGTGTAAAGTTGTAAGAAGGAGCTAGCGAGCTAAGAGAGGCATAAGGATTTAAAGAAGGTGTTGTTATTATGAAAATTTCCTAAATGTTGTGTTGCTCGCTAAGGAAGCACTAGGTGAGAAGAAGGAACTGAAGTTAGGCATTTTGAAAGGAAAGAAACTAAGTATTTTGTGAGTGATTTTCTAAAAGAAAAAAGTGTTTTGAAAGCATCCTTTCAGAGTTTTGTGTTGTATTTTTCTTTAACAGGTATTGTATTGTTGTTGATGTTGATGCTATTTGAAAAGAAAGTTATAAACTAAAGTTTCTATGTGAAGACTGTGATGCATGTATACAAGTAAACCATTAGCCTTATTCTATCAATGAGCTAGCTTATACACATAATGAGCAAAGACAACCATGTAGAAAAGGACTGCATGGCAAAATGAAGGTGACTAATGCGTTATGAAAAGCATTGAGTTAGCAGCCTAAGCAACAAGAAAAGAACCAAGAAAATTCCCTAAGAGATGCTGGTGAAAATGAATTATGGGTCTTGGTGTGGGAATGGTTCATGTTCTTGATAGAAAGGAATAAGTAGAAGCTAATGTGTGATTTATGTTTTATTAAAATGAGGTGTTGAGAGTCTGTTTATGAAAATGAAAATGAATTTATGTGATTAAATTGTATTCCTCAAAAGAACTTCAAAATTATCACTCACTAAGTGTTTGACTTACATGTTAAGTTTTGCTCACCCAAGTTCAAGCCATTGAAGCCAAGATAAGAAGGGTAATGTGAGCTACTACGCGTTGAGGCAAGAAAGTTAGACGTTTAAGTAAAGTTGTGCTAGACGTGGAAGGCTTGAGTTTTATTTTAAGTCTTTGTTGTAAAGAGAGCATGTATTGTATTTTTAACGCAATTGTTAGGTAATAAAGAGAACTTGTTTGTTATATTCTGTTGCGGTGTATTTTTATTATCGCTTAGCAGGTAAAGGGTTTAAAGTTGAACAAGGCAATAAAGCTAAGGTTCAAGTTGCTTAAAGATTGGTTGTTGGTTTTGTTAATTTCACTTAATGGACGTTTTTGTTGGCTTTTTGGCCCTAATCTCAAATTAATTTATTTTAATTAATTAATTAATTAATGTTTTGATGATAATAAATCTATTTTTTATTGATAATTTTATTAATTTGAATAGTCCATAATGTAGAGCTTGGAAAAATGATTCTAACGCCTCTTGAATCACCCAAA